>MU700020.1:45231-67427 GCA_026770625.1 Nicotiana glauca | reverse complement strand
GGGGGGGGGGGGGGGGGGCATTTTCCAAATTTTGGGTGGCCTCCACCTTTTTTCCCTTATCCCTGACAAGTAGTCGTATTTCCAAAAAAAGAATCTTTTGTCAAGGGGTCAAATAAATCCAATTGTCTTTTTAACCCAGAGAATCTTTGGTTTGGGCTAGCGTGTGCTTTGCTCGTGGAACTAATAGGAGATGGGCCACATTAGCCCAGGCCTATTTTTTGTTCCCTATGTATCCCATTTTTGGGTAGGTTAAATGGATGTCCATTGGGCCCTATGGCATCTATAGTCCCCTTTTGTTTTGGATTTCATTTGCCGGAATCCATGGCCGATTTTTGTTTGGGGTCAAGGAACGTACCTAAGGAAGCATTGAACCTCTTTACCTGGGTGTTGACTTGAGTGGCCTTGTTTGTATGGCGTCTGTATTTTATAAAAGGGATAGTGCGCCATTGAGAGATCAGTTCCCTTGTGATGCCTTCACTGTTGGTGTCGCTGGTACATTTTTCTTGGATAATGGGCGATAAAAACTCACATCTTCTCAGGGTATGTCTGATTCTCCCACATCCCGTACAAAGTATCATTTCCCCTTTGTAAACGAGCACTTGGTTGTGTGTGCCAATAGCGATGTTTTTTGTTACTGGAATATCCAGAGGAACCTGGACATATATTCTGGCATATCTTCCTCTTAGGGTAGAGGAGGTGCATGTATTAATTTACAGAAGCTTTCACACTTTGTTGCCTACTTGTTCTAAAATTTGTTGTGTTGTAGAATTCTGTTGGCAACTGTGGAAGTCTTATCCAAACCATTCTTATGGCTAGTTTGGATTCTGCTGGGAAAAAGTTGGGTTCCTATATGCAGATTGATAGGAAATTCCCAACTACATAGCATGCCCCCTCACTTAGGACTTTGCTCATAATCTCCTCTTAGTTAAATTTGGCGATGAAGAAGTCTCATCCTAGATCGATTAGGGTGATAGGTTCATTTGGTTTCCATAGATTGGAGAGTTTAGTCTTGAGTAAGTGATGTGGGATATTTTTTCCCCAAACAGTTTGATAATCAAGGAGTATTTTCACGGTTTGTAGATCCTGATTTTGTCCTCAACTGACAATGGGGTTGGTATGTTTCCCGGGTTTAATTCAAAGTCATGTGTGTGTACAACGAATTAAAATGGATCATAACTTCTGGAGGAGGTCGGTTTTTATCGAGTATGGCTTCTTTGAAGGAATTTCTATATGCTTTGTCTTCATCCATAGTAGAGTTTGAATCTAGAGTTGGTATATCGGGGGGTTCCGGTGTTTTTTTGATGGGAGGGTCACTAGTTGGGAGCGGGGATGTGGCCATAACTGGTTGGTTGGGTGGTTAGTGTCAAGTTAGACAGAGGTTGGTCTTTCTCTCATTTCTCTTCCTGGTTTTTCTTCAAGTTTCCAACTTGGATCAAGCTGCTAACATACACAACAACTACACAAACCATAATACACCAAATGAATTTCCTACACATGTTCCTTCTATTTTTTTCCTTCATACTTTTCTCTTTCGAATCAACATTCTATTTTGAATCTTCAAGCTCATCCGAATGCAGCTTAAGATGGTCGTAATTTTCTTCTAAATCTTTGATTTTGTTTACCAATCTTGGAAGAATAAACTTTAATCTTTCATCAACTCTTTCCTTGTCTTTCCATCTGAAAAACTTGAAATTTGTGGCCTGAAATTTAAAGAATACAATAACGACTCAATTAATATTAATTCTCAAATTAATTGAAAGGTGTAGAATATAAACACATACCTCATAGTGAGGACAAGACCAAAATCGTCTTCCGGGATTCCGATCTGACCAAGAAGTTTATATTTGCAGCAAAATAACATGTTTGCATCGCACTTTGACATTGAGCATTAGATCATCTTCGTCCATGCATAATTTATCCAACTTGGTATTTTCCATTCCTAAACCTAAGATTTCATAGATAGAATTGGGGAAGAAATTAAGAAACCCTTAACAGAAAAACGAGTCAAAGGGAGGAATTTACACAAAAAAATTTACTTACCTCTTCAAACCAAAAAAAAACTGGAAGTCAAATCCCAGCTTCAAAAGTCTTGAAAATGGCCGGTATAATGGGAAAGAAAAACATGTTATGTTTAGAAGAAGAGCTCTTATCAGCTTTGAGAACGACACATGGCTATTTCGTATAGGCTAAAGCCTTTGTTTTTAATTTACTATGCGCTTGGGGGAAGTGTGTTCACGTTCCAATCCAGTTCAGTACAAAAGGTCCAAATAATTAAGGTAAAAAAAAGTTGGGGGGGAGGGGGGGTACTAGGAATCCCGCAAAAAAAAGTGTGTACTTGGAACTTTAGGTATAGGCGAGGGAATAATTATGCATTTTTCCTTTCCAAAATGCATTAACAGAAACGAGAAACAAATGAGAGGTAAGAATAAGATATGATCAACTAAATAAGTGATTAATTAACGAATAATTTTGCGTTTATATGTGATCTAATTCGCGTATTGATTTATTTTGAAGTCATTACAAAATAATATAATGATGATGAAATATAAGGGTTTTGAGTTTGAGTTTGACCACCGGTGCATTCCTTGAATGTAGATCTCCGCAGCAGATATTTCTGAAAGACGATCATTGCAGTCCAAACTGAATTCTCTCCAACAATTAATGTAATACACCACGGGCTCGTCCTTCCCTTATTTGGTGCCTGTCAAATCTATCATGCTTATAGTTCTTCGGGTACTGTAAAAACGATTAAAAAATTCCTTCTCAAGTTGCTCCCAGCTATCAATGGACTCGGGTTCCAAGTCAACATACCATTCAAATGCTTTCCCTTTCATAGGACAAATATTTTTTTTACCAAGAGGTCATCATGCGTTCTAGCATTGCTACAAGTCTCAACAAAGTGAGAAATATATTGCTTTGGGTTTCCTTTGCCATCAAATTGATGCAACTTTGGTGGTTGATAATTGGTTGTCATGGTTAAACAATCAATCCTCTTAGTATAAGGGTTAGAGTAGTACAACGAACTTTGCGATGATCCGCCATATTGAGCTTTTATGGTATTTGTTATCATATCTTGCAATTGTTCGATAGATAACGCTGCAACTGAAGTGGATTCCTTTTCCTTTAAATGTTTAACTTTGCAAACTATTTCTAACAGATGTTTTTTGGGAGGTGAAGATAGGTGAACAAGGAGGGACACGACTCGACTCTCCAGGTGAATAGGCCTCCAATTTGTTCATGAGTTGCGCGATTTGAAAATCTTTGCCTTCAACAAATTTCTTCAAGACCTCCATAGTTATTCTTGTTGAAAGAAGAAAGTTTACACAATATAGAATAAAGTCGGTGTTCACTAGTTCGCCCCCCTCCCCCCCATACACATCCTTCTACCCATGTAATTAGTATACCTCCACTCCTTCCGTTAGCCTCCTACCCCACATAATTAGCCCATCTATTGCTACAGTAATGTCTTACAGTTGCACCATACTCCTTTTCCATCTTTGTTTCTTGAAAAAAATAGATATCCGCCCTTCATTTGTGTATTAATGATTTGATCACTGCCCCTTCCTCCCCCTTTTCAATATCTTAAACCATTCGCATTCCATGAAATAATGTGTACCTTCATTGATGATCAAAAGAGTTAAATGTTCCCCTGCTCCTTGACCCCCTTTTCCTTGAATTTGACTCCAAATTGTAGCTTTTTCACTTTGTTCGTGCCTTTTGGTTTAGGAGTAGAAGGAGTTGAGACACTAGTTTCCTTGCGCTTTTCCTATCTCTTCTTGTCCAATTTCATGAATAATGACCACACTTCCCCTTTGAATCTTGAAACTCCATACTGGATTATTTACTCAATTTCATTATATTCCGATGAACCCATAATGTGGCTTCTAACTCAGTTAGTTGAACTTGAACACATAAAGGCTATACATCTTCTGTCAACCATTGTTGAGAGCACTCCACACAAATCATCTTCGAACCATTGCCCTTAGAATTTTCAACATCCACTGCCCAAATTTCCTTTTCCTCTTACCTGTCAAGTTCTCCATTCTATCTCGTATTTGGAGCAACTGTGGGTTATGGGGTATGTCGTAATTTTCATCGTTGGCTCCACCATATAAAGAAAAACACAAGACCAGAAGCTTCTAGAAAATTAGCTTCGATCTCTAGAAGAAAAGAATTCACTATGCTAAAACCCTGGACTCGTCTGGCTTACTTGAACCAAAAAGTTATCTCGCCCAAATTCCTTATTTTTAAAATAAAGTTCGGGCCTACGGACTAGGTCCTGATTTAATACTCCTATGTTCAGACTAGCTGTGTTCTTCGCCCTAATTTATTCTGCATTGGCCCTCAAAAATTCAAAGTTTGAATTAGAAGCCTCCACGAAGCTCGCTCACGTGACCAACCTCATCGTGGCTCATTTCTGGGATCTGGGCTTGCAATAAAGAGTTACACATAAAAGGGCCTGAGGAGTTTTTTGTTGGACTTATGGCCCACTTATAAATTAGTTATTGGCAGCTCATCTGTATTAGGGCTGCTTATCTGGCGAATTTGGCAGTTTTCTACTCTTAACGGTTTGGCTTAACGGTTATCGGCTTTTAAATGTATTAATCCGTTAACCACCCGATAAGATATCGGGTGGATTGGTATCGATTTAGCTCTTATTGGGCGATTTATCGGTCTAACATACATATTCACTATATTGTATTTTTCCTGTTGGACATGAAATAGCTGAACTGATTATAGAGCATGAATCGGAAGCAATGCAGAGATAAGTGGTTCAGCACTTTACGAAGAAAGATAGTAATCCAGATCCAGTTTCACAAATGATAATTGAGTCCAACAAGGAAAGTGCTAGAGGACGTTGTCTTCAGAATCATAGTCCCCAGCTGAATTTAAAAAATAGAACACCATCAATCATCACAAATGAGAAGCATGATACCAAAAGCACAATAAAAACATGGAAACATTTTTCTCTAGTTGTATGTTGAACAAAAATATTAACCGTGCTAAACTCACACATCCAACTGAAGTGGTGCCACTGCCACATATATACACTACTTATTTAATTTAGTGAATATGTATATTAGTATGAAACTTGAATACTTTAAATTTAATATATATAAGTAGATATTTAATATAACTAGATTACTTTAAACTTGGTTTTAGTTTTTTATATTTAATACATATAAATAAAAATAAATTATATATATATATATATATATATATATATATATATATATATATATATATATATATATATATATATATATATATATTCTTAACAGGTTAACGGATTATCCGTTAAGAAAATTGAATAAAACGCCCCAAATCTATAAGCCGTCAATAAAAAAAAATTAATCTTTTTTCCGTCCGTTAAGTCGTTACCGATAAACCATTAAGCTTCGATTCGAATCGGTTTTGAACACCCCTAAAATTGTGTATTAGATATTTAGTAACCGCTTCACACGTGCATGTCATGCCTCATGTGCCACAATTTTAAAAAGTTCCCTTTCCTCTGAGATACCCACATGTCCCAAAGGCTGGTAAGCTCCCTTTCCTCTCCGGTCAGATTTTTGGCCTTCACCGTCGTCGCAATTTCGCACCATATCAGTATTGCTATATACGAGCCATCACTTTCCGCCTCTATTTCTTTCGAGACATTTGATCCATCTCCCCTCACTTGATTCGAGCCCAGTGCAAGTGATTGTTGAGGGTGGTTTCTTCCTCTGTCTCGATCCAGCCAGCACATAAATCACCAATTTCGTTGAATATATTCTGGGATCATATAGTCCGCGCTAGCCTTAACAATTGAATCCATGCCCAGCTTCTTACCACTTCGTGTGGCCAGCAACATGTGGTAGGTGTCCACCAGTCTAAAAACAACTTAAACTTCTTCCATCGCCATTCGCTTGTAAAGACATGTTCAACAGTCTCTCTTGTTGAAACTCGAACAAAAAGTGGGAACATTCATCTCATATACATTGATTCCGATTGCAGATTTCCAAGTGGTGTTGACCCATCTTCTGGTGTCGTTGATAGTTGGGATTCTCTGTGATGAAGCCTGGAATTTTGCCAACAATGCATCGACTCAACAAATCTTTATCTGAGACTTCTGAATCACCTGTGATTGATGATTCTAGAAATTTTGGTTTTAATGGGTAAGGCTTCTGTCCCTTTAGTCCATTTATTACTTCTCATGGCTTCAGTGTGTGAAGATGCAAGTTCTGGGATTCTGACAAGAGATATAAGAGGTCGTTTGCTAGGAGGCATTAGAAAAAACAATGCAAGCATTGGCTTTGTGTATTACTAATTCCTTGTTTGATACTACATTTTTTCATCCTATTTGGTATTACACTATGTAGAACTAATACATAGCAAACCACGCTATTAGTAATACAGGTTTTTTTAATAGTTGCATAAAATGGTTAGAGACATAATTGCCCCTCAAAACATGGGGATTTTTGGGGAAGGTGGGTTGAAGAGAGTAGCATAAAAAATTATTTTCCTAAAAATATTTTATACTCTATAACTAAACACTAGAAAATATTTTCCGGAAAAGTTTTTCACTCACCAACCAAACAAGAGAAAATAAGCGATAAAATCACTCATTTTCCAGGATTTTGAATTCGTAAAAGTAAAAACTGAAGTTTTCTTTATTTGTTAAAAATGTGCCCATTTTTTTAATAATTGGTATTTTGTATTATACGTCATAGCAATTATATTTTTTTTGTCTTTTAACTTTAATATTTCAGTTAGTTTTCTCATTTAATTTTTCTCCTCTGTAAAAAAAGTTCGCTTTAGAGAGTAGAGAATGGGGCGGTTAATAAAATTTTTGCAATAAAAATAGGGTATAAAATTAAAGAATGTGGAGGATATTTTTGTAAGCAACCAATATTTTTAGAAATTATGCAATGCTTTAATACACCAAACTAATCAATGGATAAGAAGTAATCCTAGCATAACTAATCTCAACATTATTAATATCAGCATTGCTAATACACCCTATTAAGCACTGTTCTTATACCTCCTACCAAACGACCCCTAACATTCTCCGTTTCTGGGACATTTATGAATCTAGCGATTTTATGAGCCACGATTCCCAATCTGCCTAAAGTATGGGCTTTAGTGAAAAATGGTGCAATGGCAGAAAAAAGATAAAAGTATATATGTAATCAACAACAACAACCAAGTAAAGTACCACTAGGTGGGGTCTGGATATGTAATCAAGAACAAAGTAACAAATTCATTCATAATGCTTCCCTTAGCACCTAATACACATATTTTCGATAATACTTGTTGTTTACTACCCCTTGATTCAACAGAGAACTCTTGGGTGATAAGGTCCACACCTTAGTGCTTGCCTTACACTGAAGCGCAATTTAAGCGAGGTAAAGCCCCTTCTTGAGCTTTTCTGAGCTTCAAGGCTTAAGTGCGCCTTAATGAGCATTTGACAATACTGCGTTCAACCCATTCAAACCATATTTTGGACCTCGAACTAATTTTCGTAATGTCATAAGATTAAACACCAGCGTGATAATAAATCCTGTCATCACCTATGTTAACACAAAAAATGAGTTTCTGATCAATCACCGAAAATTGATTGAGGAGAAACTATGCCCTCTGCTGTTGAAATTGCCAAAATTTTCCTGTAAACGGTAGGATTTGAAAGTGTTATGCATCGATTATCGTGTCTGAGAGCATCTTAGCTTAGTTTCATACTTACAAAAACTAATTCTTTGTTCTCTAATTAGAAAATCTGTGTGATCCTCGTTACACGTTATTCCTTTGTTTCTGCTATTAACATCTTGAGTTTTGCATATTAGAAACTTGTCACAGGCATTAATAGTGTGCAGAATTTTACAGGGGACGTTGTTAGCCTCTTTGCTGGTATGGACTGTGCGTCCGATCTTGGCTTGGTGAGATACAGACTAAAGAAATTTGTTCATGCTTGCACTCGAGCCTCGGGCTGTTTATGGAAACAGGTTAACTCAAGACCTTACTTCATATCTTCTTGCGTTACTTTCCCATATGAATCTTCTGAACTTCATATGGTTACTTGTTACTTTTGTCTCTGTTGAACACAGAGAAGGAGAGTTATTTGACCTTATCTTAAGGCTTAAAACCAAGCTATTTTAAACCAAATATACAATCTTAATCGATTCTTTCATATTATTTTTGTTTCATTAAGTACTTTCAGTGTACCTCTTTTGGATCGTATTGAACCTGAATTCCAGATCTTTATATTGCTATTTATTAGTCTTCTTTTTTTGGGAATTTCATGTTTTTTTGTGCTATGTGTGTTCTGTTGAAAGACCATTTGGACCTTCACCTTCACTATCCTAAAGATTATTGTCCCCTTGAAGCAAACTGATTTGAACCTTATAATGGAACCGTGTGAAAATCCACTGGGTTGCAAGAATTATTGCATGTCACTATTTATATTTAACATTAGTGAGCTGGTTAACAATATCATTATAGTGCTGGCAACAGTGTTATAAAGCTTCTATGGTTGATTCATTTTAACATGTATTCTCTTCCCACTTTCTTTTCTTCCCTGAAATAGTTGGTAGTTATTCTAGGAGGAAAACTCTGATACGGTAATTGTTTCCTATCTTGTATACTATTTCATGATGTTTTTCATCTTTCCATAAGCATGACCACTCTGATAACATACTCTCTAGTTGCTGGCTTTGAATTTTTTATTGTGGAGGTGTGTGTGTGTGGGGGGGGGGGGGGGGCCCTTCCTTTTCTAAACCTTTGATAAGCTTTGATGAAGTTGTCTTCTGTGGCAGGCATTTATTTTTGATAGCCCTGCAGTATACCAGTTATAGAACTATGATTACTCATTCATAGTGTTGTTTTCTTAAAGAAGAAATTTTATCTAACACCTGTAAGGTACCAGTTTTTATGGGACAAAGTCCAATTGGAATGCTAAATAAGTGCTGTCGTGCCTTAATTTTACTCATATGAGCTATGTCTGTGCAGGAATAAGTTGAGAGATCAACTATTTATGGAATCTGAGAAGTCCTGTACTTCAGCAATCCTCTTGTTGGATGCGGTAACGCTGCTGATTGATTTTAAGGTTTCCCTGGGCTTGCAGCAGTGTCACCTATCTTCTTCAAAGAAATATATTCCTTATTTAGGGAAATCATTCTGATAGGCAAGGTTACTCCTATAAGTACAAGGGCTATTTAGTTGAATTATTTTACAACTTATGTAATCTGTAACAATGAGTTATTCAAGTATATTTTCAGGGAAGTGATCACAAACTCCAAGTAGTTTGTAATTGTGGATCAATTTCAAATTTTGTTAACTAGCTTTATTGCTTTAAAGTGCTCTTCTACTCTTGGGAGCCAAAAAGTATATCATAAACGTTGATGGTGTGTGTGACAAGCTTGTATTTTTTCACGGAGATTTCTAATAACCCTGACTAATGTTGAAAAGCGGAGCTTTCATACGTCTCTCTACAATCCTATGCTTCCAATACTCTTAAACATTCTTTGAGCTTAGGAGCTTGGCAATACGTAAACATAATATTTTCTTCAGATGGAAGATCATATGAATTAGATAACATTGTTTTTATATGACATACTGGTCCTGTTTTTATATGAGCTTGTTTCTCTGTTTTGATATACTGGTCTCTCGAGAATACAAATATCTCATTGACTTGGTATTTATTAAAGCTGAAGAGTGACAGCATGCAGTTTAATTTTTGCAGGAAAGAAACTTTCCAGCTTCCAACAGGGTTGTATCTTCATTCGAGCGTATGCTTGGACTGATTATACCTCATGTTGGTCAAAGCACTTGTTCTTGTGCAAGTGTTGACCCACGGTGTTGCTTCCCTTCCCAGATTCTTACAATTCCATTTTTATGGCGGTTTTTCACTCACCTAAAAGAGGTAAATGGATATACTGTTCCACCGGAACATGGTTATTTGTATGGAGGACCGGATCAAGGAATAATCCTTTACTGACCATGTATCTTTTTGCTCCGTGCTAGTTCAAGTGATGGTTCTGCATGAATCATCAGCTGATATCTGTGCCATATTGTTGTTCATCTTTATTTGGAAGCTTCAGATTTATGCTTTGGGGGAGCTTTTTTATTTGTTTGTGTTTGCTTTATATTTCCCGAAGGCTTATTCAGCTAGTTTCATTTCATTATGCAGGTCTTTGCAAGTCCATCTGTGAGTCGTCATTATTTTCATCAAATGGCATTATGCATGAAAGAGCACGTTAATGTCCTCCCTCCTGATATAGAGATTGATCTTCCTGGCTATGCTAGCCCTCTAGGGAATCTACTCGAAGTTGCTAGGCTAGCTTTTGCCCTGCCAGAATCATTCACTATGGTAAAGACATGCCATTAGTTTTACTCAATCAAAAAAAGATGTTTTATATTTCTGTGGTCCAAGTTTTATGACTTTTGTCATTATTGTTTGGAACCTACTACTCCAGTTGCCTGAAAAACTTAAAATCTTTCTATCAAGGAATGAACTCTCATGGATTAGCAATCATGAGTTTCATTCCATACGATGCTTCCTCTCTCGCATTCTATTTGCACTAATTCAATTGGCCTTGGAGATTAAGAAAGTACTCCATAAATGATTTGACAAGATTGGGGTTGGTTACAGATCTTTTGAAGGAACTAAATTTGAGAGGTAATCAGAGGGGGAGATTTGTTTTATGGAAACATATCATTTCAAGGGCGTCATCTGCCATGCTTTTTGTTCTGGTGATTGAATTTTTGAGCAAGATGATAGCCAATGCTGCAGCAGGAGGCTGGTAGAGGGTTTCTCTGCATCGATCGAGGGACAAAAATTGTGTGAAGATCTCTCACCTCCTTTTTTTAATGATGCATTAGTTTTTCTGATGCCTACAAACCAGCCAACATACTTGTGACAGATTCTCCTGTGGTTACAAGTAGTGTTAGGACTTGAGATCAAACCTCAGGATATGTGAGATCATTCCCGTGGAGAGCTGAACAACAACAAGAAGATAGCAATTCCAAGGTTGGTGCTCTTCCTCTATCTACCACGGGTTGTCATTTGGGGGCCTCAAATAAGGATCAAGCAACATGGAATTTGATCATAAAAGGAGTTGAGAGAGGCTAGTTGGATGGCAAAAGTGATACTTGTTTGTATGGCGGAAAGAAATAGAGAGTACACTGTCTCTACATATTGCATGTCACTTTTGAAAGCACCAACCAGGTGACTGGTAGGTTGGAAAGGCTCCAAATTAATTTTCTATAGGACATAGTAAATGATTCTAGAAAGAAACCATCCATTAAGTTTGACGATTCTAACTTCCTCGAAAAAAATAAGGAGGACCTGGGCTGGAGGAGCTTAGAGTATTCAATAGGGCGTTACTGGGAAATGACTGTGGAGATCTGGGACTGATGACTAAGCTCCATGGATAGAAGTGATAGCCCAAAAATATGGACTTGTGGACAAGGGATGAAGGGCTATGAGTGTTACAGTACTTTTTGGCCATGGTGTATGGAGAAACATCATGAATGGTGGGAAGGCTTCAGTGGCAACATAACGAATAAGATTGGGAAGTACAACATTATTAGCTTCTAGACTCACAGATTGGCGTGGAGAATCTGATTTTCTACATATGAAGAATAGCCTCTTATTTCCATAGTACCTTTTGGTGCACCCATGTGGTTCCAGTATGTGTAGAAGATTAATTGGATGTACTTTGAACAGAACCATATTTTTCTCACTATTTTTTGTTGTACTTCTTGTATAGGGGAAGTTTCTCATAGATTAATAAATTATTTACCTTACAAAAAAATAAAAATCATGTCAAAGCCAAGTTAGGGTAATGTCCTATTTGTGAAAATTTGAGTTAATGAAGTAATAGTTCTATGAAAGATGGTAGGTTGTTTGGAAGGAAAACATGTAAAAAATGCTAATTTTTACTCTAAAAGGCATAGGCGTTTGGGGGTTTTTGTTTGTGGATGGATTTCTGTTAAGACCAAGGTAGGGGTAAACGAAAGAATGTGCGAAAATCTGGGTCAAGAAAATATGGTTCACACATTCAGTCTTCATTAGATGGATTTAGGGGAAATAAGGGAACGAGAGAAAGAAGTGAGAAATCCTCTTTTCCACTCTGAGTCTCCCACTCCAGTCGTTGCTTTTCTTTTCGTGACTCCGAAAGTAGCTGTTTTAGCTTCGGCCCCTCGAATTTTGATTTTCTTTTTTATTTCTCATCAAATGAATGGCATCTTCCTCTAAAAATTCCAGCTATTCTTAGCGTGATATTGGGAAATCTCATTGTTTGCATGAAATGTATGCTAGTATATTTAGTAACGAATAAGCCGAGGACTCGTGGATTTAACTTAATCAAATTAAAAAAAATTAAAGAGAACCCCACCCCCACTGTCGTCATCTTCCCCAACGATTCCTGCTCGCCGGGAAAATCAATTTCTGGCCATCGCTTTTCCAGCTCTTTCTTCTTCTCCAGAAATTTAGTGTTTTTTCTTCATTCATCCTTTCTAGGTTAGAACTGCTGAGAGTTCTGGAACCAAAATGACGGGAGAAAAAATTTCTATAACTATTTGTGCAAATCAGTCGTTGTAACAGCAGAAGCAGAAGCAGAAAAAGAAAGAGCATAATAGCCCCTTTTTACGGAGATAAAGGAGTGCTGCTGAGATGTTTCAATATTTTCCTTTTATTGTTCTTCTTTTCTCAAAGCATTGTTGGTTTTAATAATGGAGAAATCATGGACATGACAGAGAGGGGCGACCATCATTTACTGAAAATCCTTGAGGCTCAGATATGTGTAAAATAGGGCAAAGAGAAGACGACAACGCCATGGCCGTTGCTGCCGATCACCGCCGGTCTGGCGTCGAATCTTGACGCGAAACCCCGCCCATCACAGCATAAGAGGAACCAAAATACCTTCTTCTTAATGACTAATTAAACAATAACAACATTTGAGCACTCAAAAGTTTTCTTGTTAATTTGCTGCAATAGGAACAAATTTCTGGGTATTAGTATGTTTATCCAATGCACCAAACAAGTCAAGCACATACTCGACACTGCCTCGCCGGAATAAATTTGTGTCGACAAAATTCACCTGCGACCCATTTGGTCTCATTGCAAAGCTTACAGATCTGAAGGGTTTTTCGAAGATCCAACGGAAATTTTTTTTGACATAAATATTCCTTTTCCAACAAGAAGTATGAAAGGTTTGTTTTTTAAATCATTTTCACGTGCTTGAAAAATTTGAGATACACTTGCTTTGCCATGTCAGCATATTGTGTCTGAATGACACAATAAAAGTCTGGTTAAAGTGTTTAAATGGAACATACTTAAGATAAAGTATCTTAGTGAAAAGTGTGGACAACTTTAAGGGGTTGTCGATGTATTTGGCCTTAATAAATTGTAGCAGAGGGAATATACAATGAGACAAAGAGTTTTTGTAGGGCTCAACATTTGAATATCAGTTTCAAGGTACACATTGTTGTGCACTGAGCATTTGACAAATCATTTCTAGTGTTTGAGGATGATTAGATATGTGATGTTCATAAGCATCCCTTTTGCCAAACCAAACTTTTGCACAAAATGATTGCATCAGAGCTAGTTGAAAAGGATGTTCTACAGAACGATTGTGAGACCAAAGGTGTCATATGTGAGTGAATGTTGCTGACCTAATATATCCACAAGATGAATACAGTAAAAATGTGAATTTTAATATGGATGTGCAATTATACAAAATTAGATATGAGTAGAAAGATTAGAAAGATTAGAAATGATCATAACAGACTTAGTGGGCAAGTAGCCCAATTGGATGGTAAATGAGAGAAGGACCATGAGATGATTTGTAGATGTCCTACGTCGACCTCCCTGGTCTCTGCTTGCAGTACTGTGGTGATTGAAGGTGCTTAAAAAGATGAGCTAGACCTGAATTAGAATCTCAAAATACTGTCAGTCTCTGATTCTCTAGGAATCGACATGGATATAGCTAAGATAGAACACAATTAAAGCAAAAGATCCATGTAGGCAACAACAACTAGTTGGGATTAATTAGTTGTTATTGTTACACTCATATTGAGTCAGGATAGGAATAAATTGAGATTTTAGAACTCCAGTTTTGAGGACCCCTAATTTGCCTTAGAATGCAAAACTTACCAGTGTTGAATGAATTAGGCTCGTATTGAGTAGGACTGTAGGATACATAGAGGATTGGCGCGTAGTATTTATCGATTGTATTTCTGGAAAGAGACAAAAGTAGGTGTTAGTTGTTAAGTGTCCCACATTGGTAGAGAGAATGGTTATTTTCTCCTTATGTGATATTGGCAATCCCTCACCTCATGAGATAGCTTTTAGGGTTGAGTTAGGCCCAAGGTATATTTTCATCACCTCCACTTGGATTGCAACTCATGGTACTTGTCTAACTCATCATAATCTGCAGAAAAGAGGTCTTATCATTTGCAGCAGATGATTTTATGTGAAGAGGCATATGAGTCAGTTTATCAGCTATCCTCCACTGCAATTGTACTTGCCAGATCTTGTCAATGTTTCTTGGCATTTTTGGGATTCAATGGGTCATGCATGGAAGCATAAAACAGGCCTTATGTAGTTGGTATAAACAACCATCAGTTATTGGAAGTAGACACTACCGGAAAGCAGTGCCTTGTTGCATTTTGTAGAACATTCGGTTGAGAAACAACATATTCTTCAATAGAAAAAATGAGCACATTTTATATGTTAAATTTAGATGTTTGAGGAGCCTGTTTTTGTGGTACAGGAAAAATATTGTATCTGACATAGACGCTCTGTTGGGCCTATTGTATTCCTTCAATTTATTGAAGTAAGGAATCATTGCTGTTGTATTCTTTCATAGTACCTTCTAGGTACTCATTAATAAAATATTTACCTTGTCATAATAAAAGGTCCATTTGCTTCATGTGGTATCAAAGCCAAAGCCATCTCAGTCCTTGGTTTACCCAATGTTTGGCCCCATGTTATGTTGTTCACACTCCAAATGTGCAGCCCAAGGCATGTGAGATGTTACATTCCGTACATTGGTTGTGAGAATGGAATGTTGTCTTCTTATATGGTCTTGGTCATTCCTCACCTGATGAGTAGCTTTTAGGGTTGAGTTTTGTCCAAGGTTCATTTTCTAGTAAAAAGATACGTTGCTGATTTAGTTAACCTTTTATAATGTTGTATCCATCGTGTCTTTAAATGTGGAGCAATTTTGCGTGATTTCTGCTATTTGCATATTGATAGTGTTCTCTTGGTTGAGATGAATCAGATTACTGGATAGATACTTGATGATGACTGATGTATTGCCACAAATAAGGAAAAGGGAATTTGGATCTTGATCATTACTTGCTCAATAGGGAGAATGTTTCTTGTAAATAATTGTTTATAGGATGTGTTTTCTTGGCTTATTTTCTTAAGCATTCACAGTAATTTCCTCTTATACCTGTTCACAGGCTGTTGATTTTGCAACTGTTGCGACTTTTTTGTTGGAAGCACTCCCTTCTCTCCAATCATCAAATATAGGAAGTAAAGAAAGTATGCCATTGTATTATTTACACCTGAGTTTAGTTACTTCAGTAGATGTGTTCAGTTGATGTTCTAATTCGGACATATTGAGGTTTCAAAAGAAATAAAAAAAATGTAAACAGCATTCTTTTAATTTTATTTTGAGCTGATTACACTTTCTTCAGATTCTTCAGTGTCTGAGGATGATATGGTCGTTGATGATGAACAAACAGAAAATGTTCTGAATTTGGGTTTGGAGCAACAGATAACCAATGCTATAGATCCACATTTTCTTCTACAGCTGGTATGCAGTCATAATTTTCACAGTGCTAGGCATTAAGGTTCACTTTTAGTTCAGTCAAGATTTTATCCATTTGAACTATGAGTCACATTATATGTTTAATGAACAGACTACTGTTTTACTGGGAGGGTTTTCACCTCTCAATGGTTTACATAGTGGCCAGCTTGATGAGAAACATTTGGCAGCTGTTAGTGCACTTTGTGCTTTCCTTCATGTGACTTTCAACATTTTGCCACTTGAACGTATTATGACTGTACTAGCCTATCGGACAGAGCTAGTTGCTATCCTTTGGAACTTCATGAAGCAATGTCATGATAATCAGAAATGGTCACCACTGTCAGAGCAATCAGCATATTTGCCAGCAGAGGCTCTGGAAATGGCTGCTACCTTTGGCTGTTTTCTGCCCGGTTTACAAGTAAGAGCTTATGGCTTCAACATATTCAGCCTGTATCATCTGGGGGAAGGTTTCTACAGCTGTCTTGTATGGTGTGAGTTGTGACTATGCCCAAGTAAATTAAACATCTTCTCCTCTATCCTGAATCAGGCACATGCTTCTGATTGTCGATAATGAGGAGTTCTATGAACAGGAGAAGCCATTATCTCTGAAGGATATCAGATGTTTGATTGTTATCCTTAGACAGGTAAAACCTTATATAAGACAATCAATAAACGGGTAAAGAAAAGACTTAATTTGTTTTACTGATCAAAAGAACTTTTAAATTGTTGTCTCTTCATCTCGGCATGGGAAAATACTGTCGTGATGGTATGGGAAGCACAACAATGATAGGATTAGCATAACACAAGCACAGAACAATGATAAGATTAGCAGGTCAGATGGTTTATGAATCAAGGGTGGGGATTCATTATCACTGTGATTGATGAAGACTTAAAGAATCCTCAATTTATAATGTCAAAAAGTGTATTTGCTTGCAATTACAGGCTGCTAATCTACCTTATGAACCAAGAACAAGAAAGGATGTTCTCCACTCTCCCTTACGTGTAGTTGTGATCTGCGCAGCCTTGTGATTTAAGGCATGAGCATATATGTTCATCGGTTCAAGACTTCCACAGGAAGTTACTGCTGATAAAAGCTATTCCTTCTATCCTTGGTCATGATTTGAGAAATGCTTGCTCATAAAGTAAAGAATCCGGAAGCAACAGATTAAAGCACCTAGAAACCTTGTGACAGACCTTTTGCCCATTTAGTGCTACACTTGGGTGTCGATGTAGCGGGTGCCTAGGAGAGCATGACCGACCATATTCATTACTTTAGTATTCATCACAATTTGACTATTTTAATGCTAGGTTTTTAACCTACCACAATATCCTCCTTTATCTGGATTTGGGACAGTATGATCTAGAGCTAGCACCTGAAGACTATGATAAAACAAAATCTGGTGTTATGGTCCACTGAACTGAAATAGGACCTAGGTGTAGCTGGAAGTGCCCGTATTTGTTCTTTTGATTGTTTAAAATGCTCTATATTTTTGGATTAGCAGAACCGTGCCTTGCTTTAAAATGCTCTTTCAAGGTCTTGCATAAGCTAAAAATCCCACTTTTCGTTTACTTGGAGAGTGCAAAGTGTGCAATTGATAAAAGGACTCATTCCCTGCACCCTTGATGCAAAGTGTGCAATTGATATAAGGGCTCATGTTATATTATATCAGGACTCATTCCCTGCACTAATGCATCTATGCTTTACACACTTAGGCCTTGTGGCAGCTCCTCTGGCTGAATCCTATGGCACCTGCTAACTTTTGTAAATCAACAACTGATATCTTTGCTATGAAGAAGCATCCATTAGAGTTCCTTCAGCATAGGGTTAGTGTTGTAGCTTCTGAACTCCTATCACAGGTAGATACACAGTCCCTCTTTCAAACATGATTCTTGCAATATTTTTTCTTTAGTTGAATTATTTAATAATTATAGTTTTGAGATATAAAGATTATATTAAATTACTGTTCTAACATAGAGTTATTGTAGTTACAAGATTGGAACAACAGACGGCAATTTACACCTCCTAGCGAATTTCATGCAGATGGTGTAAATGAGTACTTCATATCTCAGGTAATAGTTTTGCAATTGCTAATTTGCAATGTAGGTTTCTTCTGGTTAGGTTCATTTTCATAAATTTGTCGCAGTAATTGGAAGTATCTTTCAGGCAATGACGGAGAACACTAGAGCCAACGATATACTAAAGCAAGCTCCATTCCTGGTGCCATTTACTAGCCGAGCCAAAATATTTACTGTGAGTGATTAAATCTGCAAAAAAAATCTTTGATTTTCTCTTTGTAAGTCTTGTCATTTTCACTTTTGTTGCCTTGCCGTTTTACTCCTTTGGGACTTCATATCTATTATAGGAAAATGAGTGGCTCCATTCCCCTTGGACTTATTTTGTTCTTTTTGGTTAGCTTTGTAAGAGTTGCAGATTGAAGTTAGTCAAGTTCTTGTATAGCATGTCACTCTGCTCCTAACCCATAGTTTATTAATCATCTGGCAGTCACAGCTAGCTGCAGCAAGAGAGAGGAATGGGAGCCAGGGTCTTTTTGCTAGGCAATAGATTCAGAATTAGAAGACCATATTCTGGAAGATGCATTGTCGGGAGAGGATCTCGAGGACTGTTGATGCATTTGCTGTGTGTGATTATGTTCACTTTCTATTTGATTATAAACGTGCATGTATATGTGCAAGTATGCATGTGTGTGCGTACACTTTACTCAGAAGAGATAATTTCTATTCCTGTGGTTAACCTTGTGTTTCCAGATACGTGTTAACGAACTTGGAGTTGAGGAAGCTGGTATAAATGGTGGTGGGATATTCAAGGATTTCATGGAGAATATTACTCGAGCAGCTTTTGATGTACAATATGGATTATTTAAGGTGCTAATTTAATCAATGTTGTTAGATATTAGTACTTGGACCTCCTGCCCCGTAACTAGTTGTGGTTCCAGCTAAAGTGTTCGGTACTTTCAATAAAAGAAAACAAATGTAAGCAATTTTACTTGGTTAATTAGGTTCCTGTCCTGCTCTTTTCTATTTCTCTTTTCTTGTGCTAGAGGTAAAAATTCTCGGCAAAGATTTTGTATTTTGCTAAGGCCACCAGTGCTTATTTTTACCGTTTCAACCAATCGAGTTTTGTGTTGGCTATTTGATTTGTACCAAAATACAACATGTGATGTTGGCCTCAATTAATTGGAACTGAATGGCTAACTTCTTGAGGGTTATTGAGATATAGTTTGTCTATAAGACTCCAACTACAGCCTGCTACAATAAATTTTTATTTCACCACTGACATTTTATACCTCCTAGAATAGTCATTTGGCATGGTTTAGATTCTTTTTAGTTTTTCTTGTTAAAAAGGGTTTATCGAGCCTTATTATGGTCGGACTTGTTTGGATTTTCTCATCCAACCTAATTTTTGGAATAGCTAGCCTGTTTATGGACATTAGAGTAGGGAGAGGAGCAGTTTTACCCATTTTCTATCTTCTCGAAGTAGGACATCAGTTGGGTTTTGAGCTTAAGGGAATAGTCTTTTGCTTATGATCTATCTGAAGACTAGCTGGTATAGCAGCCCAAATTTACCTATTGTCGAAGGTCAATTGTTGCTTCCTCTTTTGAGATTGCAATCCCAGTCGAGTCAGGAAGGAAATGAGTATTGAGTAAGGTAATCGATGTTGAGTTTTTGTTTAAGATGAAATAGTCTTAAAATTAGAATAAATGGGAAATGGGATTTGGATTTGCTCAAATGATCGATCGATTGATTAATTTTTTGGACCAAATTTATTTGTTAATAGTGAATATTAACGTGACATAATCCGTGTTTGTAACAGATGTTTTTCAATCCGTGTATTATGTTGCACCAACAAGCAACAAGTTGCCTAGTGCACCTCCCACCATGACCAAGTGCTCCTCCCACCAAGCAAGTGTTCATTCCACCATGTAAGTGCTTCCTCCATGATAGCCTAGTGATTGTTCCACCATGGATGGAGCGGATTTCTCTCAAATGACTGCTATAAATAGAGCAGCAGTTGGAGAGAAAGAGACACACCGGAAAAAACACTTGAGATACTCGATATACACTCTGTATACACTCGATATACATTCTGTATACATATATACACTCTGTATACACTCAGTATACACTGGAAAAAACGAATTGCAATCTGATATCCTCTTCAGTAAGAATTAAACATCGGCTATACATTGTATTCCTTCCTCTCAGAATTTCCATTCGACTTCTGAGTTGTCCTCCTTTATTCTGCATTATTTTTAACTACAAACAAAGCATTCGTAAGTGTGATTTGCTACCGAACTTTGTGTTTGCTGAAACACTAGGGTTTGAAGTACGCTACACCAGTGTGTAATTCGTTCTATCCTGGGAGGAAATAATCCATAACCTTGGGCACTAGGAGAGGATTAAATTCCTTAAGGAAACACTGTGAATTCAGTGGGCTCGAATTAATTATTGCTTTATTTATATTTACGTTTTATACGCTACCGTTTTTCTTTTTCCAGAATCATTATTTACAAATATAGGATAATAAACCACGGGAACCAACAAACTTAAGGAATTTAATAATTGTTATTTCCGTATTTGTGTTATCCTTATTATTCTGGAAACTAAAACCTTTGTGATTTTGTGTACTCCCGTTTTAGAGAGTAAAGCCTTCGTGGCGTTTTGTTGGAGATTAAAATCTACGTGATTTTTTAACTCCAGTTTTAAACGTTTATTAAACGTTTGTTTGTGTCATTTTTTTCCAAAAAAAAATGGCTAATGAAACCGGAAACCAAGTTGTTCCGATGGTGACTGTCAACGCATCGACAAGCCGAACACCGGCTTTGGCACCGGCAGAAAAACCCAAAAAATTTTCCAAAATTGATTTCAAGTGCTGGCAGCAGAAGATGTTCTTCTACTTGACTACGTTATGTCTACAGAAGTTCATCAAGGAAGATGTTCCTGACGTGCCCAATGAAACTCCAGAGGATGAAAGCTTTCTTGTGATTGAGGCGTGGAAGCATTCTGACTTTCTGTGCAAGAATTATATTTTTAGCGGATTGAATGATAATCTGTATAATGTATAAAATGGCGTGGGAAAGTCAAAAGAATTGTGGAATGCGCTTGAAAAGAAGTACAAAACTGAAGATGCCGGGATGAAGAAATTCGTCGCCGTAAAATTTTTGGACTACAAAATGGTAGATAGCAAGTCTGTTATTACCCAAGTCCAGGAATTGCAAGTGATTATTCATGATCTACTTGTTGAAGGTATATTTCAAATAAATACTGATGTTGAAAGTAAAATTTTTAGTAATTTTACTAACGGAATTTTTATTGAAGGTCTTGTCATCAAAGAAGCATTCCAAGTAGCAGCAATAATTGAGAAGTTGCCTCCATTGTGGAAGGACTTCAAAAATTTATTTGAAACACCAACGAAAGGAGATGTCCCTTGAAGATCTCATTGTTAGATTGAGAATCGAAGAGGACAATAAAGCTGCTGAAAGGAGAGGCCGTGAAAATTCAACAATAATGGGAACAAATATTGTTGAAGATAACAAAAAGAGGAAAAAGGCTTCTGGTCCGAAATACAACCCAAGGAAGAAGCGGTTCAGTGGAACTGCTACAACTGTGGAAAAACGGGACACAAATCTACGGAGTGTCATGCTCGGAAGAAAGACAAGAAAAGGGGTCAAGCAAACATGGTAGAAAAACATGATGATATTAATGACTTGTGTGTCATGCTTTCTGAATGCAACTTGGTGGGCAATCCTAAGGAATGGTGGATTGATTCTGGAGCCACCCGCCATGTTTGTGCTGTGAGAGAAGCATTTTCTACATATGCTTATGCTGGACCCGACGAGACGCTTTCCATGGAAAATGCTGCAACGGCCAAGATTGAAGGATGTGGGAAGAAATTTTTGAAAATGACTTCCAGCAAAGTAGTAACTTTGAACAACGTCATTCATGTTCCTGAGATTAGGAAGAATTTAGTCTCTATTGGACTTCTTGTTAAGCACGGTTTTAAGTGCGTTTTTGTGTCCGACAAGGTTGTAATAAGTAAGAATGAAATATTTGTAGTAAAAGGTTACCTTACCGAGGACCTTTTCAAGCTAAATGTAATGATTATTGAAAAATAATAATAAAATTTCAGCTTCGTCTTACTTACTTGAGTCAAATAATTTATGGCATGAACGTTTGGGTCATGTCAATTATAAAATCTTGCGAAAAATGATTAACTTGGAAGTATTGCCTAAGTTTGAAAGCGAAAAATCTAAATGTCAAATATGTGTGGAATCTAAGTATGTTAAACATCCTTATAAGTCGGTTGAAAGGAATTCAAATCCTTTAGACTTAATTCACACAGATATTTGTGACATGAAGTCAATACCATCTCGCGGTGGAAA
>MU700020.1:18303-44336 GCA_026770625.1 Nicotiana glauca | reverse complement strand
GAAACTCAACTTAACAAGAAAATCAAAATGATAAGAAGTGATAGGGGTGGTGAATATGAATCTCCTTTTGAACAAATATGTTTAGAATATAGAATTATTCATCAAACAACGGCCTCTTACACGCCCTAATCCAACGGGATTGCAGAAAGAAAGAATCGTTCATTAAAGGAGATGATGAACGCATTGTTGATAAGTTCTAGTTTGCCACCGAACTTGTGGGGGGAAGCCGTTCTTATGGCTAGCCGAATACTAAATCGAGTACCCCATAGTAAAACACAATCCATTCCATATAAAAAATGGAAAGGAAGGAAGCCCAACTTGAATTATTTGAAAGTGTGGGGGTGTTTGGCAAAAGTGCAAATTCCTAAATCCAAAAGGGTAAAAATAGGACCGAAAACCGTTGATTGTGTTTTCATAGGATATGCGACTAATAATAAAGTATATCGATTTCTGGTTCATAAATCAGAAAATCCCGACATTCATAATAATACGGTTATAGAATCAGATAATGCTGAGTTCTTTAAAAATATATATCTGTATAAAAAGGAATACGGGTCGATTAGTGAAGGATCTAAACAACCTCGGGAAGAAACAAAAGAAAGTTCATTTAATCAAGAGGATCCAAGACGTAGTAAACGTCAAAGAACGTCTACTTCGTTTGGACCAGATTTTGTGACTTTCTTATTAGAGAATGAGTCTCAAACATTTAAAGAAGCAATGTCTTTTTCGGAATCATTGTTCTGGAAAGAGGTAGTCAATAGTGAAATAGAATCCATATTGAACAACCATACATGGGAATTGGTTGATCTTCCTCCTGAAAATAAACATTTGAGTAGTAAATGGATTTTTAAAAGAAAAATGAAAGATGATGACACTATTGATAAATTTAAGGCAAGACTTGTTGTCAAAGGGTATAGACAACGAGAAGGTCTTGACTTCTTTGATACATATTCTCCAGTGACGAGAATTACGTCCATACGAACGCTAGTAGCTTTAGCTGTAGTTTATGGTCTTGAAATTCATCAAATGGACGTAAAGACAGCCTTCTTAAATGGAGATTTGGAGGAAGAAATCTACATGGAACAACCTGAAGGGTTTGTGATTTCGGGTAAAGAAAAGAAGGTATGTAGACTTGTTAAGTCCGTCTACGGACTAAAACAAGCACCCAAACAATGACATGCGGAATTTGACCAAACAATGTTGTCAAATGGTTTTAAGATAAACGAATGTGATAAATGTGTATACATTAAAAATGCTCTAAATCACATAGTCATTGTTTGCCTATATGTGGATGATATGCTGATAATGATAATGACATTGCCAATATAAATGCGACTAAGCGTATGCTAACTAGCAAGTTTGATATGAAAGACTTGGGAGTTGCGGATTTAATTCTGGGGATTAAGATCCAAAAGACTCCTCAAGGTCTGGCATTGTCCCAATCTCATTATATTAGGACAGTACTTGAAAAATTCAAGCACTTGGGCTTTAAAGTTGCAAAGACTCCAATTGACGTGAATATTGCATTATAAAAGAACAAAGGCCAAAGCATATCACAATTGGATTATGCTCGTGTGTTGGGATGCTTAATGTACATCATGAATTGTACATGATCAGATATAGCTTGTGCTATAAGTAAATTGAGTCGATACACGAGCAATCCAGACCAAACTCATTGGATGGCAATGAAACGCATTTTGGGATATTTAGAACATACCCAAAACTTTAATTTGCACTATAACAAATGTCCTGCGGTGATTGAAGGATATTGTGATGCAAATTGGATCACCGGTTCAACTGATTCGAAGTCCACAAGTGGATATGTATTCACTATTGGTGGAGGAGCGGTATCTTGAAAATCCTCCAAACAAACCTGTATTGCCCGCTCTACAATGGAGGCTGAGTTCATAGCCTTAGATAAACCCGGTGAAGAAGCTGAATGGCTTCGGAATTCCTTGGAAGACATTCCATTTTGGTCCAAACCGTTGGCACCAATATGCATACATTGCGATAGCCAAGCGGCAATTGGAAGGGCTGGGAGCGTTAAGTATAACGGTAAATCTCGTCATATACGACGAAGACATAAAACCGTTAAACAATTACTCTCTAGAGGAATTATCACGATTGACTATGTAAAGTCAAGTGATAATGTGTCGGATCCACTTACAAAATGCCTAACTAGAGAGGTAGTTGAGAAATCATCGAGGGGAACGGGACTATGGCCGAGAACAAGTCATTATGGCGGTAACTCCACCTAGAAGACTAGAGACCCCAAGATCTAGGTTCAAGGAGATCAAACAAAGTCATTAATGACGGTTCAACATTGTCAACAAAAATTCTGGTCCATTCTCGTGATGAGACAATGTTCAGTATCAAGGATAAAGCATTAAGGCTTTTTAATGATTTCTAAATTTGATACGTGGTATATGTAATAGTGTATCTATAGGATGACACGTTTAGGAATCACCTATGTAAGTGTGAAGTGTTAGTCGCTTCAAGGAGAATTCTGCAAGGCCAATTCTTTACGCACTTATGAAACCAGGCGGTGTTCATGGCTGAAACGAACACAACAATGAGAACCAAAGATGGTTAAAGGCTTATTGTGTGACTTATGGTTGTCAAGATATACACTAAAATTCGACGGTTCAAAGATATCAAATCTACTGATTGATCGAGTATATCCGACATAAGTTCACTATGAAAAGTTCAAAGGAAAACCTACTTATCCAGATGCAATTAATACTTGCTTGCGAATCACACAAGTTTTTCATGCATACTTCCTTGATATAGCCATTCCCCATTCATGTGGGGGATTGTTAAGTTTTTTGTTTAAGATGAAATAGTTTTAAAATGAGAGTGAATGGGAAATGAGATTTGGATTTGGATTTGGATTTGGTCAAATGATCGATCGATTGATTAATTTTTTGGACCAAATTTAGTTGTTAATAGTGAATATTAACGTGATATAATCCGTGTTTGTAACGGATATTTTCCAATCCGTGTATTGTGTTGCAACAACAAGCAATAAGTTGCCTAGTGCACCTCCCACCATGTCCAAGTGCTCCTCCCACAAAGCAAGTGTTCATTCCACCATGTAAGTATTTCCTCCATGATAGCCTAGTGCTTGTTCCACCATGGAGGGGGCGAATTTCTTTCAAATGGCTGCTATAAATAGAGCAGCAGTTGGAGAGAAAGAGACACACAGGAAAAAACACTTGAGATACACTCGATATACACTCTGTATACACTCGATATACATGTTGTATATTGATATACACTCTGTATACACTGGAAAAACGAATTGCAATCTGATATCCTCTTCAGTAAGAATTCAACATCGGCTATACATTGCATTCATTACTCTCAGAATTTCCATTCGATTTCTGAGTTGTTCTCCTTTATTCTGCATTGTTTTTAACTACAAATAAAACATCCGTAAGTGTGATTTGCTTCCAAACTTTATGCTCACTGAAACACTGGGGTTTGAAGTACCACTACACCAGTGTGTAATTCGTTCTTCCTGGGAGGAAATAATCCATAACCTTGGGTACTGGGAGATTGTGAGTTCGAGTCTCCCCAAGAGCAAAAGGTGGGAAGTTCTTGGAGGGAAGGATGTCGGGGGTCTATTTGGAAACAGTCTCTCTACCCCAGGGTAGGGGTAAGGTCTGCGTACACACTACCCTCTCCAGACCCCACTAAGTGGGATTATACTGGGTTATTGTTGTTGTTGTTGCTTGGATATTAAAAGAGGATTAAATTCCTCAAGGAAACATTGTAAATTCAGTGGGCTCGAATTAATTATTGCTTTATTTATATTTACGTTTTACACGCTAACGTTTTTATTTTTCAGAATTATTATTTACAAATACAGGATAATAAACCACGGGAACCAACAATCGGACATCGGGGCTCTTGGCTCCGATGGAGCAGGAGTAGGCAAAGGAATGCCTCCTTGAAAATCTTCCTTGAGTTGATGTTTCAAAAAAAAATCTTCCTTGAGTTGACGTCACTGAGACATTTACTCTTGGGCCTGTATTGTTGGGCATCCCTAGATCTAAACGGAACTTATCAAGCCATTCCCATCTCTATTCCTTGGGAGGACAAAATCAATCTTAGGGCTTTGAGCGCGTTGAAGACTCAATAGCAATTTCATCTTGTCTTTCCAGTTCAATAGCTCCTAGCCCATCTTTTTGAAACACGTCTTTTACCTAACTTGGATAGCTGAGAGGTAAAATCCTGCACAAGTTAGTCTATCCTGAGCTCGCTATTTGAAATTAAAAATGAAGGGGAGAGTATCAGCTCAGATAATATGGTGGAAATAAATGTTTGATTTATACTCAGTTATCTTTTTTTTTCATTAACTTACTTATCTTGTGTTAGATAGTTATGTGTAAATAATACTAGTCTCATACGTAGGAATAGAATATGTCATAGTCTCATATGTAGTTAGATTAGAATATGTCGAAGCCCCATATGTAGTAAGAGTAAAATATGTAGTATATATAGGGCTCATTGTGTCATTGAAAAAAATAATAATTTTTCTCCTGTGCATTCTCACATGGTAGCAGAGCTTCAGTGTGAAAATTATCGTTGTGCGTCATTCCTGCGAAATCCGGGAAGAAAGATCTCGTCACCGTGCAATTTTTCGGAAACTTCGTCTTGCTCCTAGGGTTCATCACTGCTATAGTTGTATTGTGCATATACCTGTACCACCATCAGATGCGAAACCTTGTGCGATCAAACCCCAGAAATCCCAGTGCCACTGGTTTAGAAAAGTCACTCACCGGGCGTATTTCCGGTTGACGACTCAAGATTTATTTGTGTGAACTCTTCATCGATAAGTATTATGCGAAAATCAACACTACCATCTTGTTCGGAAAAGTTAGGCGACAAAACTCCAGTCAATCGCTCCGGCAGAAAGTCCCTCATGCGCTTCCATGCGCCGCCAGAACTAGGGTTCCGGCGAGCGCGTCCGACATATGCGCCGACATATGGATCACTTTTCAGCTAAAATATTCAAAAATTTCTTTAGGATAGTTGTTTCGTGGGTTTGATTCCGAATCCACCAGTACAATTTCCTACAGATTCCAAGAACTTTGGATTTTTTCGGCGCATGTGAGCCATTTCGGCCACTTTTTGACAACTTCTTCGGGACAACTTACTCGTCCAGTGATTGCGAGCCTACCCATATAAATTACATCTAATTTTGACAATTTATATTTTTTCCCAGTGTAAATAGTGATTTCCAGAAAAGTTTCTATTTTCTAGTGGTATTTTAGAACTTATTTTGTAGTGTGAAATTGGGCTTAGTCTCACTATTTTCAAATTTCTCCGGCGACTTTTCGGCTAACTTGTGTTTATCATCAACCCCACCTGGTTTTATTGTACATGGGGAGTCTAGTAACATTGTATGTCTATATGTCGCTTGCGGCGGTCACTTTATGATCTAGAGCAGTCTCCTCGAGTCTTGTGTGGTAAATTCAGTACAGTTATCCAAGAGTTTGGCATGACTCATAATGAAGTCGAATGATCAACTTGCAGATATTTTCACCAAGTTTCTCCGGTCCTCGTATTAGTTACATATGTAACAAGCTCGGTACATATGATTTGTATGCACCGGTTTGAGGGGGAGTGTTAAATAATTATATGTAAATAATCTTAGTCCCATATGTAATGGGAGTAGAATATGTCCTAGTCCTATATATAGTAGGAGTAGAATATGTCATAGTCCCTTATGTAGTAAGAGCTGAATATGTATATTATATAGGGCTCATTGTATCATTGGAAAAAAAATAATTTTTTCCCGTGCATTCTCACATGTTGCCTCCCCTTGTGTTTTCAGGAAACTGCAGATAATCTAATCTATCCAAATCCTGGATCTGGGATGTCTCATGATCAACACCTCCAGTATTTTCATTTTCATGGGACAGTTCTTGCTAAGGTATTGGCACTTGTGTAATGCTTGTTCAGCACATGACCTATGAAGACTGGTGATTGACTCAACTTCTGACATGCTGTTGTATGTTCTTTCTAAACAAAGCACAATACTTGCTTAGTTGCTTTGGTGCAGAATTACGCCTAGGAAGGATTATCATCTCGAAATGTAGCTCTTTCTCAAATAATTGTCATCTTGAATGAATTGCTTTTTCATTGGTTAAAGCTTCTTGTTTTAGACTGGAATACAGTTGTGTGATTTAACGACTCCAGCAAAAAAAGGTTAAAAAGGAAGATCTTGGAAGGTGCTTCCATGTGAAAACCGTTTCTTTGATGACGGATGGGTGCTTTGTTAGCACTTATTTCAGATTCCAGAATTGTTGATGATGATATTTGATAGTAAATTTCTTCATTATCATCACCAGACTTAAGTTCAGCTCAACTTCCAAAAACCAATACGAAAGGGAATAACGTGTCTCTACTGGTTCTGCTTCAGCTCTGTGTCTGTACAATAAAGTTAAATGCGCAATTAAATACGTTTAAGTGCATTGAATAACTACAAAATACTGATTATTTTTTGTCACTGTCCTAATTTCTTATCCCCAGTTCAAAATAAGACTTAAAACATGGTGTAGCCAGAGACTTATAATAAGATTTAATACATAATGCAATCACACAACTTTTTGCAAGATTATAACAAGACCAGCAATTCACTTAACTTTTTGCAATACTAGAAACTGAAACAAGAGAAATATAGGGAGTAAATGATTCCGACCACATCTGCAACCCCAGTGCAAAATAAGACAAACAGAATTACAGACTTGCTAATTCATCTAATTCTTTTTAAAATCCAGGAATGCTAGATCAAAGTTAACAACTTAACTACAGTTGCATGTCAAACTTTAAAAACTACAGTTCAAGTGCCTCTTTCCATGCATTTTGTGACTCTTCCTCTGCATTCAGCTCTGCAAATCAACCAACTTCCTGCAAAGAAAGTAAGAAACCATGAAAATGGCTTTCAATAAATTAGTCATGCTTTTCACCTCATCGTACAATTTACCACGTTAGTCATTGTAACTCTCATCAGTATTGCTACAAGCATATAACAGAAGTGGATCATCACATGAGTTATCTATTGGTCTTGTGTGACCTTAAAAGAATTTAGGCAGCAGTGACTGACTTCCAAAACACAATCCTCAAGAAGCTCCTGAAACAAGATCATGAATCACCAGCACCTGATAGCAATCTTCTCCACGTGGCAGTCAGTCACTGCTGCTAAAGTTCTCACTGCTTCACACCACAATATAAAAAGAAATAAGATTGGTTATCATAAGAAAATTAGACAAGTAAATACATAGAAAGATTACCATAGTCGACCCTGTTTGCATTTCAATATCATAGTCCTATCAGCTAAAGGACTAAAGCATGCATGGCCAATGATACTACTCAAAAATTAGCTAAGGACTAATTTCAATTCTTTCTGCAAATCAACTCTACTTAAACAGCATATACTCCACTAAGTTCAAATCTCTGTATTAAAAGCCGCGTACAACTGCTTTTTTTTAGGGACAGAATAAAAATGGACATGGAAACTAATCAGGAAGACCATAACATGCTTAGTTGGACCGCTATACTGGAGGCATGCTTGAGACAAGATAACCTTTGTAAAAGAGGTTTTCCTTTGTGCAACACGTATTTCATGTGTCAGCAAGAACCTGAATATGCCCACCATCTTCTTCTCCATTGTAAAGTTGCTAGAGATGTCCTGAATAAGTTTTGGTGTATTTTAGATGCTTTGATGCAATCGCCAAATAGTCTCCTAAAAGTAAGATGTCTTCCATATCTTTTTTTGCTTGTCTAACTTATAGTGTGTAATTCAGTGAACAACTCGTAGATTTTTTAGCTCCTGAAACTGCATCTAAAAGATTTAACAGTGCAACATTCAGCGGTGCAAGAGCAGTATCAATACTAATAGTACATGTTTTCTTATTCTGTATGATTCCCATAATAGGTGTTTTCTCTTCTTCTAGAGTGCAACCGCCTGGCTACCAAGATCTGCTAGCGCATTGATAGAGACTACATAAATAGGACTTTACCCAGAGGAGTATGCAGTGTTGAAGCTATGGGTTCAATTGAACCCATAGCTTTCGCTCATATCCTGTATTTTTGCCCAAAACATCATTAAATTTGTACAAATAATAAATATTGAACTCATTAAATTAGATGAGATATGGCAGAATTGCGAATCTGAATCCATAAAGTTTAAATCATGGATCCGCCTTTGACTTTACCAACATGTAAAAAGGCAAAAAATGATGTAAAAATCCAAGCTAGTATTGTGACGTTAGTATATTGACATTTCGATGAAAACATGAGTCCAAATTTACATCTAGAGAGTATCCTCTATATAGTTTTATTTCATCAAATATAGCTCACTAGTTTAAGAAAGTGTAGGTCTACAAAAGAGAAATTTTGAAAGAAATGAGGAAATACCTAAACCAGCTGAATTCCCAGGTTGGTCTGCACGAGAACCTGAAGATATAAGAATCTGCATCCTACACAAGCATTTCAACGCATTAGTAATTGGAACATAAGCTAAAAATTCTTATGAAAATAAGATTAACTGAAAGTGAAAATCGAAGTTCATACTTCAACAAGCACCTCTCTTGTCAAGAAAGCAATGAGATGGGAAAGTATCCTCTAGTGCAGAAATGTAGTGCATAATCAGGAGGGTAGTTGCTTCTTACCATTTTAGTGATCTGGATCCATATTAGGCTTCTTAAGTTGAAGACATCTCTTCACGATCAATGAAGATTGAAGGTATGTGTTTAATCTTAGACCAATCCTTACCTTGACGTTTAAGACAGCGTTTCTTTAATAGTGGACAATCTGCTATAGCAACAGATTCCAGCTTTGATGGAAGTTTTCCCTTAGGAAATGACTGAAGCTCATAACAATAAGAAATATTCAAAATTTTGAGAGCGCTAAGAAGTGGAAGCATGGGGATTGCAACAAGTTTAGGGCAGCATATCACTGATAACTGAAGGAGACATGGAAAATCCCCATTCTTCACGCCTGTCCATTTTTCAAGTTTTGGCATTCCATCAATTTCTAATTTTTCAAGCTTTGGAAATGCAGGCCCTACTTGACTCCCCCCATATCTACAAAAGCGACTATCAATAGATCTTACCCCATACATGCGAAAAAGGAAAAGAGACTTAAGTGACTGTAGACCTCCAAGGAATGGCAAGTTGATACAACTTTTACACTCCAAGAGAGTGATACTCACAATGTTGGACAAATACGAATTACTCATCCATGTAGGAAATCTAGAGCCATAATAGAAAGATATCTGTAACTCTTTGAGGCTCAAATGAGGCTGAAGACATTCCAATATCTCCTCAACTAAAAAAGGGAAATCATCCAGATGATGTCCCCATCGCAACTCCAACTTATCGAGATGTTTCTTGTTTAGCTCAACTTCTCTAGCCTCTTCGACATTTGAAATATTCTCAAGTCTTGAAATCTCAATTGACCCACGAAGATCAGTGAGCTGCCTCAACTCTCTCACACCATAGCCTTCCCCCTTGCCAAGAATGAACCCTTCAAGTGTCTGAAGACGGGTTAGATTACCCATTCCAACTGGCATTGAACTTAGTTGGCCTACAATGTCAAGATCCAAATGGCGCAAATTAACCAACTTGCTAGTACAGTATGGTAATCCCGAAAAATTAGAACAATGCTCCAACTTTAGTATTTGTAAATACCAAAGCCTGCCTATAGATTCAGGAAGGAGTTTAATAGGTGTTTCGGAGACATCAAGATAACGCAAAGATGACAAAGAGCTAATGGAATAAGGCAAGTGAGTTATGTTAGTCGCATGCAAGTCCAAAGTTCTCAAGTGTTGCATCTTGAGAAAGAGATGATCAGGTACTCGCTTGATGGAATGTTCATGGGGACAGGACAATACAAGGTTGCGCAATTGGTTGAATTTTTGGAGAGTTTTGAGAGTGTCTTTTCCAAAGCTCTCAGAGAGTAAGAATAAATTTTGGACCTCTTCTGCAATACTACTCAATTGTGCTTCTTGTACCCACGAGTTTGAACATGAGTACCCAACTTTGTATTTTATTCTTCCAGTGGCCCTATCAAATCTTGATTGCACTATACGATTCACCTTAAGCATGTCCTCGAAATACTTGTTAGCCTCAATCTCCACTCCCCGCCCATACTCAAAATCAAAGAATCCTTGTGCAATCCATAACCGGATCACCTTATCCTTGTCAAACTCAATATAAGGCCAGAGAGAAAAATAATCATTTAGGCGATCCGGAAGCTCCTCCAACTTTAGATGTTGGGATATGATGGTCGCTTCAAAATTGTTGCTCAATCCCTCGTTACATGTCATCGCCCTAATTATCTTGACAAGTATGTATACTCCTCGAAATATTCTACAAATCTGCATAAGATGACAAATGTATATGATAATCGTACTACCACGATAACAAAATTTGCAAGAAAACATAAAACATGATGCCGAACTAAAGGGAGAGAAAAATCAATGGCAAAACGGTCAAGTAGTTTCACGTAGTTGTGATAGCTAGTCCTTTACTCACATTTTATCCCAACAAATGATACAAGAGCAACATCTCAAAGGAATATTTTGATGAGAAGCAACATCAAAATGCAGGTGGAAGGACTAAATAATTTGTTTAATGAGAAAAAGGAATATTTTGATGAGAAACAGAGAAGTATTTGTATGATCACTGGTCCTCATAAAGAAAGAACTAAAATTAGGGGGGGAAAGGTTAATATGAGCGAACAGGGCTGCTGAATCTATCTCCTTCCAATTACTTGATGTCCATGGACAAAAGCCCTATGGTCGACCTAGACAACCAATTCTCTCAAACTGATTAGTTTACCCTGGAACTGGTGGTGCAACAAGAGCCTTTTTTCTGAATTAAACTGGGAGTGAAGTGCACACTTCAGCTTTTAAAGATTATCCAAATGACACTCCAACACCAAATATCAAAATGTTTATTATTTTTTAGAACAATCTCTAGCACCAAATAACGTAAAAAGTTTGTCCAAAATATCATAATGTTATTATATGCCACCGTTTCTCAAACAATAATTAGTTTAATTTCAATTAATTTTTTTGCACATCTTTCAAACACAAAATTCAACATTTCACATAATTAATACTTTCTCCGTTTCAATTTAAATGACACACTTTTCCTGATTTAGAATGATACATTTCTATATTTAGAAATAATTTAACTTTGAACTTTTCATTTTACCTACTTTATCCTTAAAGAAAAACTTTTATATCCACACAAATATCATGGCCCCGCTAAGCTTTTGCCCCTTAAGCTTTTAGCAACACATGTTTCAAAAGTCTTCTTCTTTTTTCATTAAATTTTGTGCCAAATCAAACTACATCATCTAAATTGAAATGGAGGAAGTACTATAAAGAAAAAACATAAAACAATAACCTTCATTGTATGCAGGTGTTGCGGGAGAAGAGGAAGAGGTTTCAAACAATTACATCCCAAGCATGTATGGCAATTGTGCCCTCCCCCGAATGTTGAAGAATCATCATCCTGAATTAAACTCGTGTTAAAAGTTTATCCAAATAACACGCTAGCACCAAATATCATAAAGTTTACAGTTCCTCTAGCACCAAATAATGTAAAGCTTAACCAAAATATCATAACTTTATTATAAGTCACAACTTCTAACGTCAGAACTATTTTGCATCTTACTGAATGCTAGCAGTAAAATAAGCCCAACTCTAACTAGCTTCTTACAACTAATAGCTCAATTATAAGCAAGGTAATGGGCTCCGAGATGTTTTATTTGGGTTTAAGTATCTCACATATGGCACAATAGATGAAAAATAGATTAAGCTCACTATATGGATATAAATAAAAAGGGGCAGCCTGGTGCACTAAGCTCTCTCTATGCGCACAATATTATATGGATATGATCCAATCAAAAGTAGCATTTGGTTTACACAATATTATAAAAAGCCAAGAAGGAGAGCAATATCAAGTTTTTCAAAGCCATAATCCTCACAGTAGTAAGTTGTCAATAGTTGCAAGGGAAATTAGATGAAAATGATATCGACTAAGACAAATTATCCAAAAAGATTACCACAATATTTCGTTAGTATGCATGGAAAACTTGGAAGCAGCTTCCATTTATCTCCTCATTTTAAGACCCATTTATCACAAAACAATCCACATTTTCAAGTCAACTAAGATTGAATATTCTTACCAATTGTTATGATTTCTCAAAAAGTCATGTTAATTCAGAGGACGTTCAACTAAATGGATGAAGTATCTAAGTAAGAAACAGCTAAAACTTCACCTATGTTTTTGCAATAACAACACATCCCCTATGCTTTTGCAGTTCCTAACAAATTAATGGATATAGAATAATTGATTTCTTCCAAACCAATACATAAAAATCACTTAAATTAAGTATCTATAAAGTTCTCTTTAAGTGCATCCTTCAGATAAAAATAGCAATGGCCTAAATAACATCAAGGCCACCACCATCATACTTCTGAAACTTCTTTAATAAAAATTGCTTTTCAAGCAATAACTTGACCAATTTCAAATCAATTTTGTGCACAACTATCAAAAACAAAAATTAAATTTTTCACATAATTAATGTATAAGAAAGAAGACAATGACGACAACAACAACAACAACAACAACCCAACAACATCAACCCAGTAAAATCCCACAAGTGGATTCTAAGGAGGGTAGAATGTATGTAGATCTTGCCTCTACTCCGAAGGGGTAGAGAGGCTATTTCCGAGATACCCTCAGCTCAAGAAGACTAATGTATAAGAAAGAAGCAAAACCGAAAACAAAAACCTTCAATATTTGCTGGTTTTGCAGGAGAAGAGGAAAGGGCTTCTGGTAACTAGAATCTCTTGGAACAATCTCAGGAAGTCGAATCACTTCAGCACTGTGACCAACAAGAAAATGGGAACAAATTAGTACATGATAAGCAAATGTCCGCAAACTTAAAAAAGAAAGATAAAAAAGCACCAAACATTTCACTTAGAAAGACATTGAGAACCTCTTTCGATGATATTTGGATTTCATTGCAGCTTCAGACTTTGTTCTACATGAGGTTCCCAAAAGTGTCTCATCATTGTCATGGAGCACCTTCCTTTCTTGTGTCCTTCCCCAAGTTTTAGGCATCCAACTAGATGAAGCAATTCCACTGCCCTCCGCAGTACTCTGTGTCCGTATAGATAAAGAGAATCAAATATGTGCGTTATGTGCATGTGTAGGGACAGATGTTGCAGACTGAAACTCCAAGAAAAGCTCTAATTTCCTCTTAGTGTCCCTCAAAAAGTTCATTAACTAATAATATCTGTTGTTGCTGAAGAAAAAAATTACTTTAGATTAAGAAAAAAAGTCAGATTTTGCTGATATTTGTCCTATGCAGATTAAAATTACCCATCAGACAGAAGTAAACTTGACGATTACACCCGTAAATGTACCCCTCCATCAAAAATTTAACAAGTTGCTCTCGTTAATGGGACTTATATTGAAGAACTACATTACAATATACAAGAAACTTCTATATGTCCAAAGTAAACATATGGAGGAAAATCATATGTAACAGTTTTCTTCGCAGAATATTTCATGTGCAAAAAATTGTGAATTTGAGGATGCACAAGCTCAAACTAATTATTCTACTGTCTAGTGAAGGAAAAAAAAAAAGTGAGTTACCGTTCTCCGCTTATCCTCATATTTTCTTCTACTAAAATTCCTCAAGGTAAGATAATGTCCGATCATAGTGCCGTACTAAATGCTACTCCAACGGCATCAGTGATGAGCCCTATTTCTTTACCTTTGTTTTCCTATTTTTGCCTTCTTAAACAAATTGAACGAAGAAGAGGACGAGACAAATATGGCTCCAACTTTTGCCCTGAAAATCGAATTGTCCCTCATCTTTCTCAAATAGACATTTTCCTCCCTTATGTCTTACGTAATACTACATTTTGTCCTTAACCTTTTTAATCCCCTCTCAAATACACAATTCTAATGTTATAGGATTATAAGATATTTTATTTTTTTCTTTAAATTATTTCATACTTTATTATAAATTTTTATCTAATTTCAGTTAAAATATAAATACATTTTTAGTAAAATATATTTTCTGATGTTTTATAATCTTTATTTGTACATTATTAAGTATGCTAAATTTGTACTTGTGCTCCACTTCCTCAGTTTATTCTCTACTAGTTTTAAGGTAGTATATCACATTTAAAAATAAAAAAAGACTAAAAGATATATGACAAAATTAAATTGGTGTATAGTTGCAGTTGACATTAAAATATGCAGTGTTTATTTTAATTAAATTATGTAAATTAATATATGTATATATTGTATCTCACCTAATATCTTGTTCTGTCAATTTGTTGGTCAGTCATGATCAAAACTTTGACATATATAATTGTTCATGTGAGTAATCATGTTGGAGGGACAACAAATAGAATCCAAATTTTTTGGATTGTTTGACATTATGCTTCATTATCATTGCAAAATAATAATTTTTCAGATAAATTTAAAAGGCTATACTTTATTTTTGGAGGCAAAAATTAATTTTTGGAGATAAATACATGAAGGCACATTAATTCATCATATTTTGCCACTATTTTGAAGATAAAAACATGCTTAAGAAGAGTACAAAGTATCTAAGATTATAATTACAAGCTTTGTATCTAAAGCTTAATTATTACTAATCACATGCGTATATTAAAAATATTTCGAGTTTAAGATAAAAGATAAAGATCTAAGAGGGTATACAGTAATAGTATGAACTTTTTCTTGTTTTAAACTTATAATTTACAAGAACAATAGTCTTTACAGTTCACAGAAAACTTAGCTTTACGCTATTAATAGTGGTCAATTCATTTGCAATACTTCGTCTTAATTTCTCTATCAAAACTCCATCATAAGTCGATATAATTTATTATCAATAATTTTTATTATTAGCAATTTTTAATTTTCTTGATCTATGAAAGAAAATTATTTACCTGATTAGTATAGAATTGTAAATTAACTATTTATATTGGTACCTTATAGTGTACTTTGTCAAAATTGGACGATATCTTATGTCCAAGAAATAATTAATATCATAATTTAACAATTGAATTTTGAAAAGAATAAGTACTCGAAAGCAGAGAAGGTAAAAAATACAACATGAACAAATACTATTGTAATCACACAAAATTCTAAATGAGGAGAAAGCAATATGAAAAATATTTTATATGAGGTCGGGTATCACTCAAAACCTTAATTAATGCCTTATGGTTTAACTAAAAGTCCAAATATTCACATCTATTTTTCAATTACAGATTTTGTCATTTCTAGAAATCAAATCTATAAAGTTGCATGTTTAATTCCTTGAGTTAACAATTTTGGCTTAGAATTTCCTCACAATAACTAGCATTATCCAAAAGTAAATAGTTTGAAAGCCGAATTCATTTCATATTATATAAACTTTAGACAAAACTTTTCTGTCAAAATTCACATGATATGACAAAAGTCAACTTGAAGAAAATTGATAAATGTTTATCTATGAGATTGATGCTACGATTTTTTATTCTTTAGATAAGAAATATAATGAACTACTTACTAACAAATGAATACTCAAAAATAACTTTGCTTAGCTTTTTCTTTCTTTCTGAAAAGGTTATAGAATTATTTTCTTTAAAAATAAAAAATTGTAGATATTAATCATGAACATTGCAACTTGCTAGCTCTACATCTTTCTGTACTCTATTTTCTATGAGCGAAAAACTATACTTTGCACCTAAAATTAAATAACCAACTGATACGAAAGAAAAAATATTATATTTGATTACACGGTTAAGTCATATCTTTCAAATTTCAATTATACTACAAAAAGAAGCCAACGTGTAATAAAATCTCGAAGATTCATAATAACGCATGAAAGACAATATTCAAAACTTCTTTTAGCCAAATTTCTAGCATGTGTCTCTGCAATATTAGAAACGGAAAAGGTCCAAATATGCCTTTGTACTAATACTTTCGTTCATATATTCTTTACCGTCACATAATTGGTCCATATATACCCTTTTCAAAATAGAATTCACCCAAACGAATTAGATCTTTCTTTAATTGTATTAAAGTATTATTACAAACACTATTTCCTTTATATTAGTACTTTCTTTTTATTTACCTTTCTCTTTTCTTTCTTTTTTTTTTCTTTTCTTATGTTTTTTTTTTCTTTTTCTTTTTCTTTATCCCATTCCTATTTCCTCCATTATTGATGCCTTCTCCATTTTCGTCACCAATATCACTGCTAATTTCACTATCACAAACCTCACATATTCTTCTGACCTGAAGGAGATGAAAATTATCGGAGAAATTTTTTTGGTGGTATTAATTGAGTAAAGGTAGGATATGGTCATTCAGATTTTGAAGGTCTTGTTCCCTTCAGATATGAAGCTCCACATTGAACCACACCTTCTAAATCTGAATAACCATATCCTACTTTTACCAAATTAACACTGCCAGAAAAAAATTCCGATAATTTTTATCTCCTTCTTTTCAGAAGAACCAGAGCCTCCCCGCTGGGAATCTTTTGGTGGTGTAAGTTTGATTTTTAGGAATAAAATCACGTGTTTGGTGATGGAATTCGGATTTTGGAGAAAGAAAAAAAAAACATAAGAAAAGAAAAAAGAAGAAAGAAAAGAGAAAGGTAAAGAAAAAAAAGTACTAATAATAATGAAATAGTGTGTGTAATACACTCTAATACAATTAAAGAAAGAACTAATTATTTGGGTAGATTCCATTTCGAAAAGGGCATATATGGACCAATTAAGTGATGGTAAGGACATATATGAACCAACTATGTGAAGGTAAGGATATATATGGGCCAAAAAATTAACAAAGGGCAAATGTGCTCAATTTTATATAGTATAAGGGCATATTTGGACATCTTTCGTATTATAAAAAAAAAAAAAAAAAATTGTGGAGAAGAACTAATGATCTTCCCTATTAGGGATCTACTGCTATCATCAATATTATCCTTAACAGTGTTAGTTTATTTATATATAAATTTATGTTAAGAATAATATTAATAAGGGAATAATAGATGGTAAACATTGTAATAAAGTATATCTTCACAATCAACTTTCACTAATAAGGCTTATGCATTAAGTATTGAATGTTTATATATCAATAAATATGTATAAATGAAGATATGCATGTTAACTTACCTCAAAATATTAAAATCAGAAAGTTCTAATCTTTCTTTGCTTTTGTTCTGTAATATAAAAATGATAGCGCAAACCATGAGGTAGGAAGACAGAAGAAACCAACAGCACCTGCAATAGAATTTGTGGCATAAATTAGCTAAATCTATGGAAAACAAGAAAAATAACCAAACATTAATTACCCATCTATCAATTTGTGCAACGTACCTTAAGGTAGGTAAATTATAAAAGATTTTACAATTTAAACCAAATACAATCTGAAAAAAGAAACCTATCAAACATGGTTTGAAGAAGGTTTTTATTTTTTCCAACAACTGTGTGCTGAAATTTTTTATAGACGGCTGCACTTTTTTAACCCTAATAGGATTTTATTTGCTACCAACATTTGGAAATAGTATTTAATAACATCTCTACTTCTTAAAAACGAATAAAAGAAATTATTAAATTTATCTGACACTTCACGTTGGAAGCTTCACCTTATTATTTTCTTCTTAAACGGATTGACTACAAAATTATAGGAAGAGGAGTCATGTACGTGGATGGAAAGTAATTGAAAGCCTTTTATCTTTTTTTGTTATTTAAATGTCGATATTTTATAAATGAAATTTCATAGTGGTATGTTCGTAATCGACTTTAAATACTAAAAATATTAGGTCACGTAGATGCAATAATTTTTTAAGATTTCAAATTCTTAAATATTAAGTAATTTAATAAAATGACTATCTTACCTAGTGTGAAATATATTTTAAAGGGAAAAAACGACGAACGGCATTTCTTTAGGGGCTTCGTATTTTTAATATAGTATGTCTATGTGTGTGTGTGTGTGTGTGTGTGTGTGTGTGTGTATATATATATATATATATATTGTTTACTTTCACATATAATTTATGTTATATCAAATTTATTCTAAATTATACATTTAAGAATAAATAGAGCAATCCTGTTGGGAATTTGTTATAAAAATCTACTGCTTTTAATATTACATGTATTATGTGTATTTATATTCGCTCTATATCTCTCTTCTATTGTCAAATGCAACTAGAATTTTGATTTTTCATTGCTGATTGCTATCAAGTGACTGGTACCAAGCAAATCATTTTTCCCTAAAATTCCTTATTCTGTTTATATTTTCATTATTAAACGTTATTAACTTATTTTTATTGATGCATGACAATTTTTTATTCATAATAAAATTTGAATAGTTATATAGGTAAATGAATATGTAAATTTTAAAAATTAAAGAGAACATAATATCACGGCACTAAAATAGTAAAAAGAGACTAGGTAAAAAAGACAAGGTTATGTAAAACAAGTAAGCTATCGAAATAATTGAAAATTTGAAATATATATATATATATATATATATATATATATATATATATATATATGTGCACGTAAATTTTAAAAATTAAAGAGAACATAATATCACGGCACAAAAATAGTAAAAAGAGACTAGGTAAAAAAGACAAGGTCATGTAAAACAAGTAAGCAATCGAAATAATTGAAAATTTGAACTATATATATGTATGTATGTATATCTATATATATATATGTAAATTTTCAAAATTAAAGAGAACATAATATCACGGCACTAAAATAGTAAAAAGAGACTAGGTAAAAAAGATAAGGTTATGTAAAACAAGTAAGCAATCGAAATAATTGAAAATCTGATATATATATATATATATATATATATATATATATATATATATATATATATATACTATAATATTTTCGTACAAATTATATTATTTAAAAATTTATGGTATAAAATAATTTTATATTGAATTGTATGTGATGAATATGTAAAAAAAAAAAAAAAGAGATAGAATTTTCTTAATAAAATTAAGAAAATAAAATATAAATAAAAGATAATAATATAATATTGAAGAAAGAGAAGAATATATAATGGAATATTTTTTTTTGCGCAAAAAATGGAGTAATGCTTGGAGTAATTTTATTTTATTTTGGAATTTACTCCATTTTGGAGGAGGAAATGGAGGCAAAGGTTGGAAATGGCCTGAATGTACATAGTTGTATTTTGAATTAATTATTTCTTTCCTAATTTCCCTTAAATTTCTTGTGGTTGTTCAGTTAATTGACGAAAAAGAAAAGGTACAGAATTAGTTAACGTATTGATGTAAATGTGCCTAATGTATTGGCATTGTTTACAATTTGCTGGATAAGATTAAGAGTCTGTTTGGAAAGTCACCCTTTAATTGAAATTGGTGTAATTATTAGGGTAGTAATTACACAGCCTAGTAATTATTCAGTTGTGTAATTACGACGACCTATTTGTTTGTCATAGTATAATTACAGTGTAATTACAAGTTTACTGTTTGGTTGCACAAATATAATTACACAGTTAGATTAAATTTTAAATTAAGTAATTATCAAAACTTAAAAGTTAATATAATAAATATATGCCTATAAATTTTTATAAGTATAAATGATGTTATATTTGATATTTAAGATGTATATTTTTCATGAATATACATTAATAAGTAATCATATTTTTATAACTAATATTGTAAAAATAATTTATCTATATATTTTAAATTAATAATACTTAGTTTAGATATGTACAAAAATAAAAAATTTACGTTTTTTTAAGAACATCATGTAATTCATATTTGATAAAATAAATTAATATTTAAATCTAATGTCATAACATTATTTAAATGTTTGACAAAACTGATCTATCAATTCTAACTAAAAAATGAACAGCATGTGACGTGAGCCAATACTACTAAAATAAGTAAATTAGAACCATAAATATAACACAATTTAAAATTTCAAAAAAAAATTATTTAGCATATGTCAAATTCCAATATAATAATAGTAAGTTCCACTATAATTTTAGATTAGGAAACATAATAAGTTTATAACCACATTCAACAATGAAATTCCACTTTAATTACATCACTCATTATATGACAAGTTTGTAAATGACTCATTATTTATAGTATTAGGAGGTGTAGTTTTAAAAAATAGAATAATAAAATATAAACAATTACATGAAATAACAAGAATAAAGGAAGAGAAATAAAAGATAAATAATGACAAAGAAAAATATATTTTAAAATTTTAAAAGAAATTAAAATTAAAAAAAATAAATTAATAGAAATAAAAAGTTATAAAGAAAATAAATTAAAATAAAAATAAAAAGAAAAGAAAATAAAAAATAAACTTGTAATTACACAGTGTAATTACCACCAATTCTCACCTCTCCCTTGAGAATTGGATGTAATTACACCCAATTACATCCAAATCCAATTCCTAGGTGACTTTCCAAACATGCTCTAAAACAAATTTAAAAAGAAAGCTACTTCCGATTGCTATGGTCAATAAATTGGTAAGTCTTCTCTTATCTTTTCAAAAATGTTATAGTTATTAATTTTGATCCATGCTACTTTGGAAGGAATATGATTCTCCTAATTCTTTGTGATATAAATAATATCAATTAAAGTTTGTATACCTTTTTTTTTTTTTTTTTGTAATTAAACATTCATTTACCAGGGAAATTTTTACAAGTAAATCAATAACCCATTACATATATCCTAATCATTGTGTACTACTACCCCCTTTACTTCTTCTTCCTTATATCTATATCATTGAACTATTTACATCGCATACCAATCTAATCTACCTAAAGCCTTTTCTACTCGTTTGTTGCTTCTACAATGTATCTCTTGTATAAGCCGTTTGCCCAGCATCTCCCATTTCCTCTCCTTTTCTCTGAATATCCTGGCATTTCTTTCCTGCCATACATGGCATACACATGCCGCCAATGTCATCTTATACAACTCAGTGTTTGCATTTTGTCTCTTCACCCAGTCCTCAGCCCAAGCTAATTCCTCATTCCGTCCATATACTATTCTATTTATCCCTTGCCATTGTAGCAGATTACCCCACAACTTAGCTGCAAAGGAGCATTCAAAGAATAAATGTTGTACTGTTTCATTCTCTTTTGTACATAGGACACACATCTGATCAACTTGCACTCCCTATTTACTCAGCCTATCTTTAGTGTATAACTTCCCATGAGCTGCTATTGTTAGTGTGAAAGTCCATCTTGGACATCCAGCATTTCTGCACACCCGTCTTCTCCAGCTCACTTTGTTGAAACTTCCTCTCAAAGCATGATATATTTGCTTGATTGAACACTTGCTCATCCTTCTGATGTCTTCAAATGTGAATCCTGCTTCTTCAAAAGTCTTCTTTGCTTTCAGAATCTTACTCATCATCCATGATGTGTGCTTCAGTTGTACTTCCCATATGCTCCTATCTCGGATGTAATAACTATGTACCCATTGAATCCAAAGCTTGTTATTTTCTTTGCATAGGTTCCAAAACTGTTTACATATAGCAGCCTTATTCCACAGTGTTATACTGATGATATTGAAGCCACCTGCTGACTTTGGCATACACACCTTCTCCCATGCAAGCAAAGCCTTCCTGGATATATTTCCTTCACCAGTCCACAAGAAGCTTCTGCAAATTGCTTCAAGTAGCTTTGTGATCTTCTTTGGGAGGACAAATATTTGTGCCCAGAAAGTTTGAATGGAGAAGAGAACACTTTTTATTAACTGAATCCTTCCAGCATATGAGAGGAACTTAGTTGTCCACGAAGTTATCCTTCCAGCAATCTTATCAAGTAGTGGCTGGCATTGAGCTACTGATATTCTCTTAGAACTTAAGGGAACTCCCAAGTATCTGACGTAACTCCCCTCTTTGAATTCCTAGAAACTCAAGTATTCCTTCCTTGAGATACTCCTCCAAAGTATATAGAGCTTTTCAGTTTATTAACCACCAATCCAAAAGCATTAGAGAATTCCATAAAGCAGTTGTACTAAAGTTTGTATATTTGCTCTAGGTTGCCTAATTATTAAATAGTATTTTTTTTCTTAATCAGTTTGTGAGAAGATGAGTATTCCGAATCGAAACCCAAAATGGGTCAAACTGACCAAATGAACAATCATATTTCGACCATGTAAATATAATCTTCTACAGTATAAACACACCCTCAACAAGCAGATTAAAGAGCACAACCAAGTTCATTAATTTTTTGTAGCAAGTGACCAACATCATAAGTTCTATTCTCCTGTTACATAACTGATATATTTGTGATAAAGTAATAAATTTCATTAAAAGAAGGGCCCAAAAAAAAAAAAAAAAACAGATTATACCAAAAAGTAGAAAACCCTTACAAAATGATATAGTTTTCTATGAATTGATAAATATTAAAAGCAAAACAGCTCAAAGGATAAAAACAACATGGTTAGCCATCCAAGCAAAATCATCACAGAAGCACAAAATGATTGCAAAAACAAAAGGGAAAACATATTTTAACTGACAAAAATCCTTAATTTCATAAGCTGCAAACATAATCCCATAATTCAAATTCATTACATCTTGTCACAAACAAGACATTAGGAGAGTATAGGGCAAGAAATGTGGGGAAAACACTAGTGCTAAAGTAATAAGCAAAGTAACACTCATCTAATCACCACCAGCCTTCTGGTAAACATAGGTAAGCCCACATTTACCACAATAGTGCCTGTCAAAGTGGTTAGCCATGAAAGTCCCGGCACCACACTCAGCATTGGGACACTCCTTGCGGAGCCTCTGAACCTTACCAGAATCATCAACCTTGTAAAACTGGAGGACAGCGAGCTTAACCTTCTTCTTCTTATGCTTAATCTTCTTTGGCTTAGTGTAAGTCTTCTTCTTACGCTTCTTTGCACCACCACGGAGGCGAAGGACAAGGTGGAGGGTGGACTCCTTCTGGATGTTGTAGTCAGCTAGTGTTCGGCCATCCTCAAGCTGCTTTCCTGCGAAAATCAACCGCTGCTGGTCCGGTGGAATGCCTTCCTTGTCCTGAATCTTAGCCTTAACATTGTCAATGGTGTCCGATGACTCTACCTCTAAGGTAATAGTCTTCCCCGTCAGGGTCTTCACGAATATCTGCATCTTTCCCAACTATGTGCACCAACTGAACAATTCAACAAACAAAACTGGAATCAACCATATAAATCAAGTGTAACCATTACTTCATTACGCTCTATTAGGATCAAATAAAGAACAAATATTTCACCAATCAATGAATCAGGCCAAGTATTCCAATTCGGGACCGGATTAAACGAAGAACATATTTTAAGAATTATAAGAAACAATGATATGTGAAAATGGGGCCAGCTATATGAATTCTCTGTGACTATTCAGTTTCATTTGAGCCAAATCAATGGGTATATGTATCCATTACACTCTATTATGGCCAAAATCAAACAAAGAACAAAAATTTAACCAATTAATGAACTATGCCTGTATTTCTATTCGGGCCAGATTAAACAAAAGAACATATGTAACCTGTAGAAGTTACAAGAAATAATGATAGGAAGGGGTGTCAAGGTAGGTAAGAAAATAAATTATTTGTATATATACTACCCCTTAATTTCTTGATATGTTCACTTTTATATGATTTGATGCCTCTAAACCAAAATTCTGGCTCCAACACTGATTGAAGTCTATTACGGACCAGATTAAATGAAAAACATGTATAGCTTGAAAAAATCAGAGGAAACAACGACATGTGAAAATATATGAATTCTATGTAACTATGCAATACATATTAACTTGTAAAAATCACAAGGAACAGTGATATGAGAAACAGAAAGCTACCACAACACTAATAAACACGGCACTAATAATCCAAGTAACTACATTTTTTGTGTTTTACTAATTAAAATCATTGCAAAAAAGCAAGCGAGAGAGAAATAGGAACTTACTATTATCAAGGTGAGGAGTGCCGCTGCACAAAGAGAAGATAGCGGCAAAATGAGGGTTTGGGAAGAATTTAAGGCAGAGAGTGTGGTTCGAATTTGGGCTTCATTTGTTATTCAGCCTGCAATCATTCATTTGGGCTTGGACCTAAAAGGGCTTTTTAACACATTTGGGGGCTCAGTCAAAAATAATTACAAGTGCTAACCAAATATACAAAAATATAAACTTATTATGCATAAAATATGTATATTATTATATATTAATATATAAAAAATTATATTTTCAATTATTATTTTGAAGGGAGGCTTTTCGGTGAAGATTTCTTGTCCTGAAAAGCATATACCAATTTAATGAGATATTAATTTAATCAATCATAATTGTGTTAATTGATGAACTAGAGGAGATTAGTATGTGTTCATGAGACTAAGTCGGTAGAATCGAAGGCGAGGAATATAGATGGGTTTAAACTGTAGTACTCTGGACGCTCAAAGGGTAAGAACAAAGTAGGTATTCTGGTGGATAGGGATCATAGGGAGTCGTTGGTTGAGGTTAGGCAAGTGAGTGATAGATTAATGTTTATTAAGTTAGTGGTTGGAGGGATCACTCTAAATGTTATTAGTGCATACGCGCCCCAAGTGGGTTTGGATGAAGAGGTTAAGAGGTGTTTTTGGGAGGGTTTGGATGAAGTGGTGCGTGTTATTCCGCCTACGGAGAAGTTATTTATAGGAGGCGATTTCAACGGGTATATTGGCGCGTCTGCCAGTAGTTATGGCGAGGTGCATGGCGGTTGTGGCTTTGGGGTTAGGAACTTCTTTATTGGATTTCGCTAAGGTTTTTAAGTTGGTGATTGCGAACTCTATGGTCCCAAAGAGAGAGGAGCATTTGGTTACTTTTTAGAGTACGGTGGCTAAGACTCAGATTGATTATCTGCTCCTAAGGAAGTTTGATAGAGGCTTGTGCAAGGATTGCAAGGTTATCCCGAGTGAGTCACTCGCGACCCAACATTGGCTCTTGGTGGTGGACGTCAGCATCCCGATAAGGAGGAAGAGAAAGGTGGTTCGGGGTATTCTGAGGAATAGGTGGGTGCCTTGACGAAGGAGAAAGCTCACGAGCTGGGGAGGAGGCTATTGGCTATGGGGGCCTAGAGAAGTAGTGGGGAAGCTAGCAGTATATTGTCACGATCCGGATTTTCCACCATCGGGATCGTGATGGCGCCTACTCGTGGTAGCTAGGCAAGCTAAGTTACTCACTATTTTTATAAATAAAAACATCATGTTGTCAATTTAATAGCATGAATAATAATAATAATAATAATAGATGCGGAAGTCTAATTTTATAAGTCTGAAATATATATGAACTGCTCAACAATATCCTCTACCCAAGATTTGGTGTCACAAGCTCACGAACCACTAAGAATAAACTACATATAATGGTTTGAAAGAAATATAACAATCGTCTGTCTCGAAACAATGAGACTACAGTATAAATGAAAAGCATAAGAAGAGACATTGGGCCTGCGGACACCTGCAAGCTACCTCAGTCTCGTAGTAATAAGATCCTGCTATCGAACTACTGCTACTGCTGCTGCTGCTCAAAATCTGGACCTGTGCAAAAATGCACAAAAATATAGTATCAGCACAACCGACCCCATGTGCTGGTAAGTGCCTGCCTATCCCGGCGAAGTAGTGACAAGGCTAGGACCAGATACTCACATAAACCTGTGCAGTGCTATATACATATGTACCACAAAATAACAGAAATACTGAACTAAACAAATAAAAGGGAGGGAACATGCTATGGGGAGCACAATTGAATACATATAATTCATCGGTGAAATAGAAACAGAGCGCAACAATAATTATCACAAAATAATAAATTCAATAGTTGCACGGCATCACCCTTCGTGCTTTTACCCTCATTCTCACCCAAACAATCATCTAAAAATGTACGGCATCACCCTTCGTGCTTTTCCTCACATAACTCTCATATCATGGCACGGAATGACCCTTCGTGCAAATATAATCAAATCAGAGCACGGAATGTA
>MU700011.1:5770-37780 GCA_026770625.1 Nicotiana glauca | reverse complement strand
AATCTCTAATTTTATATGTCCTCTGTCAGAGGCGTATCTATATCCTTCGATACGGGGCACGTGCACCCATGGTCCTTCGGCTAGCGACCCCCTTATCCTAACAGACTTTGGCGTTGCCATTAGAGGTGCCATCAGTTGACACTTCTTACTTCACCTTCTCGGGACTGAGGGGCCTCATCGGAGCTCTACCACCAGAAAACTTCAAGGCCACAAAGGCAAGCATGGCCAGGTTTCTAGCCCTGAATGGACAAAGCGTTTCCTATGCAATTTTACTGTATCCTGCAGGTTTCCTCATGTCGGGAACACTGGAATAGGATTTATCGATACCATGAACAAGATCTTCAATCAAACATTGCAAACTGGACATATTTTTGTGTTCCCTAAAGGGCTCGTTCCTTCCTGTACAATGTTGATGCTAAACGTTGTGCTTGGGCTATATCTGCCTCTCTTTTTTTAAAAGACAAACGGGGTGCATTATGTTAGGTGGTTGTCCTAATTTTCTTACTATATTTTGTTTTTCTATACCTTGAAGAAAGGAAGAATAATATATTTACTATAATTGATTTTATCTTTTACCTTCCATATTTAGTTAGTCTTTGAACTTTTATAAATTGAGGATCTCCTCCTCATTTAGTAGCATCCACAATGTAGTCTTATAGGGTTTGAGAGTATTGTTTAGAGGGAGAACTTCGGGACAAGTTTTAGCGTGGCACTTGTGTTTGTCTATTTGTGAGTTTATTCTCTCGATATTTTGTACTTTCTTTTATATGGTGGATTGTTCATCTCCGTCTATGGACTTAGGTCAATTGATCGAACCAGTTAAATAATTGTGTTTCTTTTGGTATATTTTTTTTTTGATGTCTAATTTATCGTCGTTCGAGGTTTGCTTTACTAACTTCTGCATGATACCTGATTATTTTTATCCTAACAAATTACTCGTTCAGTATACAGAATTACACAAACAATAATTGGAAAAAAAGAGGGGGATCAACCACTTCTTTCTTAAGAAAAAGATGGCTCTAGCCCCCTCTGGAAACATAAAAGCAAGCTGACAGCTTGTAAATACATTTTGGAGCTAAGAATTGGTGAGCAATAGAAAAACTTTATTATAAGAATAAGAGGTTGTTATAGTAAGAGCTTTGTTTACCTGTAAAATGATACAGTTAAATTTATACGTGATTTATAGATAAGTGTTTATCCTAAATCGATTTAATTCCAAAATAATAACTAAATTAAATAAAAATGCAACATTTATCGTCGAAATCAAGGTAAGATAACAGATAGCTTGGTTCCGGGAGCAGAGCTTCCGAAGAAACTAGTAAAACAATTAACAAGAAATAAAGTATTATTGAGTTTAGAATAAAGTGTATACCATAAGTTTGTCAGAAAATTTGTGTCCTTACAATGGTTGTTGAAATCCCTATTTATAGTGGCACCTACGAAATAAGATCCTAGGATCAAGCCTCTCTTAAATAATAATTATGAGGACCATTGAAGAATATGTAACTGCAGGCTATGAATGCCATATTCTCTATAACGGACTATGTATTTAATACTGCAGAATATTCTTCAGTAAATGCTATCGGGTGACAAGCATTTATTTGTCTTCATGAGCAACATTCTCTTCGGGGGCTTTCCGGTACCAACCGATACTGCTGCCCCGGTCTTGGCTTCCACCTGTCTCACTTTTCATCTGTCTCTGGTTCCACGTGTCGCTCTATTATATGAGCATTTAATATGAACTGATTTTAGATTATACAGATAGTCCTCCTGCTTTCTGGTGGCACATTCTTGTATCATCAGGAAGGTGGTAAAGATACCTTTCTTGGCTGGAAATTTACTGCCCCCCTCTAAAAAGATTCTGACGCTTGATTAGACGTACATCTCTCCGTATTTAATGCTTCGAACACGCTTCATTCTACGACTCAGCAATACTTTTTCCGGTTCTCGAGGTAATCATGACCACGATCTTAGCCGCTTATTCCTTTACTTATACGCTTCATTCATCTCCTTTTACATTTCACAATTTTTTTGAACTCTCTCAACTTTTCTTACTCAACTCTCTCTTGCATCTTTCTGCTAACTATGGCCACTTCTTCCAGGAGCTCCAGCTCTTCAAAGAATAAGGAAAGCACTGATGATGATGCTCCTCCTACGGTGAGCACCATTATCCCCAAAAAGCTTAGTACAACCAAGGACTTTGAAGAGAAGTTTCCTTCTGCTAACCCTTCTTCCATCCGTCCTTCTAGCATCTCTACTGTGAAGAAAGACTGTGGTTGTCATGATTTGAACATCATCGCTCCCGATCTAGCGGAATGGGTAACCTTTTCCATGAAGGGTTTTACGTACGTTTACACGTATCCCTTCACTTTGGGCCCATTCTTATTGAGCGGGATGCTTGACTCCGTAATCTTGGAGTTTTGCTTTCTTACCAAGTTTGCTTGGCACAGGTGGTCCTTATGTGTAGAGGATGGTAGCCTATCTTCGGCGGCTATTCTAGGAAACGGGGGAAGAGCTCCCCCTGGCTCGACTGATGAACCTTTATTCTCCCATGATTTTTTTTGCGGGAATGATAAACTTCAGCAAACGCGGTTAGCATGCTCTTCTCACCAGCATGGATGATAACAACTACCGTTGGTGGATGGAACAGTTCATTGTAATTGCCACCAGGGACATCATCCTAGCCACAACTCTTTCTTTTCTCGAGTCATGGAATCGTACACGTAAGTTCAATGTCTGACTTTTTTTAGATTAAAGGTTGTACCATGCTATTACTGATCCTTCTCTCAGCAACTCGGTGGACACCACATAGGGTTAAAGGTTTGGGCCAGTAAGTCCAGAAGATTTTGGACGTCACCATGCCTTAGAACCGCCGATGGAAAGAACTGGCCCTCAAATATGGGTGAAAATACAAAAATCATGGTAAATTGATTCTCTAATTTATCTTGTTCCTTATATCACATATAAGAAAACTATCTAGTTTTTCCTTTTATTGAATTCAGGTCTTTCGCAGGGCTCTGTTATCATCCCCGAGGAGGACGTTTTGGCTGATTCCGCAGATGCAGCGAGGTTGTTGAAGGAGGCCTTCATCCTAACGGGTGTCGCTGTACCTGCTTCCGATGTGGGTGATTCCTCTCGAAGTGCCCCACCAGATAACAAGCATACAAAAAAAGGGCTTCTCTACGATCGAGGGTAATACTAAAAAGGTGAAGAGCATCATGCCCGATCCAGTTACAAACACCGTGGTAATCGATGATGATGGAGGAGCCAGTGATGAAGGTACTTCTTTACATAGATGGCAAAGACCTTCATCAGTTCAACAGACTGCTCAATCTGTTGAGCAAATTACATCGATCGAGGATGACGTCCAGGCGCTTTAGGGAGAATGTGATGGAGTGGAAGATGCCAACTCTCACTTCCGGGCCTTAGCCACTGCTCCTGGTACCATGAGGCTAGGAACCTGGTCTTTTCTGTCTTCTATTGGAAAGTAACCAATAACTAGCATTGTTTTTGCCGCAACTGCTTCTCAACCCAAAACACCCTCGGCTTTATCTCCTTCTTCGCCAATCATGATTTCTCCACCAACAACTGATACATCATCTCCATCGGTCGCAAATACCCGAGAGGAGGATTTCCCTCCTCCAAAGTCCCCAGTCCATGGGAATTTGGGGCATAATGGTTTGTCCATCCCCCCTCCCCATTCACAAATCCTTAGAGGAGAAGGAGCTTCTCCCTCTCGGTCTCTACCAAGTACTATCTACTGTCCCGGTCGGTGGAACTCACCAATTACTTGAAGCCTCTGGCTTCAGAGAAAGATAAGAACAAAATACATTCTCTCTTGTGGGAGTGTATGGTGAACAATATTATGCACAACGTAGCAGTACGATACTTTTTCCCTTTGTTGTTCCTACTATCTTTGTTATGACACAATTTTTAATTTGAACTTTTGCTTTGTAGGCTAACTTCCTTGCTTCCGAGAACCTTTAGAAGTTGTTCCTTGATAAAGAAAAACTCACATCCGAGCGGGATCAACTATTGGCTGAGCTGGATCAAATTGTTGCTCGCCTCCCTACACTAGAAGCATAAGCTACCGAGGCCGTTGAGTTGGAGGCACAGTTGCAACAAAGTGAGCAAGAAGTGATGATCCTCATCCAAGAGGACACCTTATTAAGGGTACAATTTGAAGAGGCCAAGGAAAAGTGGGTCGAGGTCCAAAATGTTGTTCTTGCTACTGCCGATCGCGAGGTTGGATCTACTGAAAGACTGAATAATTTAGAGGCAACCTTGAACTCCGAAGCTGAAGAGATTTTTGTTGCTGAGGAAAAACATGCCCGGATGGAAGAGAGGTATAGGAATGTCATAGAGCATAATAAAGCTTATAACTCCACTACTCGTGACCTTGACGTCAGTCTCCAGGCCGCTAGATCTATGCAGAATAACCTTTCGACTGAGGTTGACCAGCTTAAGGAAGAACTTCAGCGCCGAGCGGCTTCCCTCATTGGTGAAAAAATATATTCTATATCTAGCATGAAGAGAAAAACCTTGGAAGAGGTCAAAGCAGACGTCATTGACTTTGATGCCGAGATTGCTAAGGTTTGTAAGTTGGAATCACTGCTCGAAGGGGTCTCCCAGTCCAACCTGATGCGACTAAATCTTCTGGTTCCAGTTTTGAGTTCTCGAGAACTGAGGAGTAACTTGAAGGGGATGTTGATGAAGGTCAAGATCTTAAGCCGGCGGCTGGTCCACCTACTTCTCCCGGAGGCGCAGATGCTTCTCTCCCATCCAAGTCTGGGGATGCAGTAGTTTAGCTTTTTTGCTTTCTTTCCTTTTTGTTTTCCACTTCATACTTTTGTACTTGTGCTGCTTGGCACGTTTATTATATAAAATTACTTTTTCGTTTAAGTATTGTGCAATTTTTTTTTTGGCATCAAGTTATGCAAGGTTTTGGATATGTTTTTCCCCGATAGTATTTGGATCCCAGACATGAATTCTTCCAGAACCAACCCTTTATTGTGAGCGTTTCATAAGAGAGGGCACTCTTATGTTTATGGTGCTCTTGAAGAGGACGTCTCCTGTTCATTCCGGCACTAGAATTTAAAGTCATGATTAACTTTTATATGATAAAATTAATTCATTGTTCGGACAAGAAAGAAGATAAAAATAAATGGACTTTACTTTTTTCATCCATTTTCAAAAGTACATAAGGATTCGTTGTGTTGAAAAAGAAATTTCCATTACTTGTGGCTAATTTGTACAACTTATTTCTACGAGGCTAGCCACGCAGTAATGTTGCCGTATTCTCGTATCATCCCCCCTCCCCCGTGTTCGAATGCGAAGAATACGAATTTAAACACTGGAAGTCTTCCTCTTTCGAAGATCCCACTAGTGAATGTTTGGATAATTTTTGGTCTGATAGGAAGCTTCACTTCCCGTTAGAAACTTTGCTATAGAGCCAAAGACTATCTAACCAACTCGAGTGGCTTGCACTCGTGAGTGGTCGGGTAACCTTTGGCCCCATAAAAAACTTTACTTCCGGTAGGAATTTTGCTACCGAGCAAAAGATTATCTAGCAGTCCCGTAATGGTCCATTGCTTTAATGCCTTGTCATTTAAAGGCCTTAATTTTGCTGATGGTGCTTTCTTCGTAGTATGCTTTCCGTTACTCCCTCATTGAAAACCTTGTAGAAAAACCCAATTGGGACACAAACTAGACGAAGGAAAAAAGAGAGCAGCACATACTTTCAGTGTAAGTGGTGTTCAACAGCAATAATATCTTTTGAGGTGCATCATATTCTAGTTGCTCGGCAATTTTACCCCATCTTGATTTCCAATTTGTATGATCCTTTCCCGGTAATAGCTGAAACTCGGTTGAGGGCTTCCCATGTTGGGCCCAGCTTTCCTGGGCTGAGCTTCCAGGTATTTGACTCACTTTTCTTAAACCTAAGTCTCCCACTTTGAAAAATGGAGATTGGCTCTTCGGTTGTAATATCTTTTCACTCTTTTTTTTTGGGCTGCCATCCTTATATACGCTAAGTCCCTACGTTCGTCGAGCAGCTCCAATCTGACCAGTAATGTTTTGTTGTTTTCTTTTTCGTTCGTCCAGAAGTATCTCATGCTTCGTCGAGAAGAGTTGATTGAGGAAGAAGTAGAATTTAGTTAGAAAAGGAGAAGAGAGGAAAGAGTTCAATTCATATATCAATCTCGATGCCTTTACAATTGTGTTTCCTCCTATTTATACAATTGAAATGAAGCTAAAATGCTAAAAATAAATAGAAAGGGAAATACAGACATGCTGAATGTGTGACCCAACAATAACTACTTTTCTCGCCAAAATGTGTGCAACTAATTTTCAAAATCTAATGGCTAATATTTGTATCAATAACCCCGGATGAACATCACCCTTGTCCTCAAGGGTGACGGAAGGGAAACGAGCTCTAACTGCATAAGCTAATTCACAAGTGGCATAAGAGGCATCTAGTCCAGTCCATTTGACCAAACATTGAGCAACAACCTTGTTTCCCTTCTTGATCAGCCTTCTTTCAAAAAATAGCTCAGGAGCAGGGTAGAATTGGCTAGGGGTGGGCGTTCGGTACTTCAGTTCAGTATTGTATAACTACGATTCGGTACTTCGATATTTAGAATATCAATTGCGCGTACCAAATAACGTACCAAAGTAATTCGGTACGGTTCAATATTTTCTTATTTGGTTCGGTACGATTTTGGTATCATTCCAAAGTCTTTCAAATCTCCCAAGAATCAAGATTATGCCTAACGTGAAACGTTTTTCCTTGAGCTAAGTCTTACTTCGATCAAGCCGTTCAAGCTTCCAAAATGTAATAACAACACTGTGTTGGGATATGATGCTATAATAAAAGAAGAATATGTAATGAAAATTAAATAACTACATCGGACGCGGCAATCCAACCTTCGGACGAGGATGCTGAAAGAATGTGGACGGAGGCTACTGGCGGTCCAAAATGGGGGAAGGTATACATGCTTCATATTAAGAAATTCCATCACTATAAGTGTGGAATGCAAGAAATAGGGACTTCCTCGCAAGGTGAGCAACTTGATGGGGAGAGCCTCTCCGCTATGCGGGAGACTGTGACAAAGCTCACATCCGAGCTAGAAGCGGCCAAGGAAAGAGAAAAGCTTAGAGATGCTCAGTACATTGGCATGCAAGCTCAGTACCAGGGCATGCAAAATCAGCTCAAATCTCTCCTAGCTTCTGGATGTTTTATGATTCTCCGGTCTCATGAGTCATTTCTAGAGGCTCAACTTGAACGTGAGCGTTCCTTCCGTCCTCCCCGTGCTCGTTCCTCCCGTCCTCCCCGTAATCGTTCTTCCCGTCCTTGACAAGTAGACCCTTTTGCATACCGTCTTGGTGATGAAAGTTTATTAGATGGTGATGATAATGATGTTGTACAAAACACTCCTTGACTTTTATATACTTTGAACTAGACAAATAGAACCAGTTTTGAACTAGGGTGTAATAAGTGTTAACTTAGTATTGTTAGTTTAATTTGTTAGTTCTATTGAACTTTAATTTGTTGGTTTTAATGTGTTATTTGAATTGTGTTGTTGTTGTTGTTGTGGTGGTGTTGTTGTTGGGTTGTTGCGGAGATTTTGGTATTGAAATTGTAGTTTATGAATTGAATTATATTGTTATTTAGGAATTTGGTATGCTGGCAGGTGATGTAGCTGCCAAAACAGGCAGTTTCTGCCAAAATTATACCCAGAAAAGCGACCAATTTTTGTAGCGACCAATTTTTTTCGCTTTTCTATTTAAAAAATATATTTTCTGGGCAATAGCTACCAAGGTTGGTCGCTAATTAACCCAGATTTCCTAAAAAGCGATCAACTCTGGTCGCTATTCTATTAAAAAAATCTGGAAATTAGCGACCAATTTTGGTCGCTTATGTTTTAATTAATTTAAAAAAAAGCGACCAACTTTGATCGCTATTTTTTAGATTTTAAAATATAATATTTGGTTTACAGACCAAAGTTGGTCGCTATATTTTGAATAATAATAAATAAATAAATAAACATAATTTAAATATAGAGACCAACTTTGGTCGCTAAATTTATGTTATTAAAATATTAAAGCGACCAAAGTTGATCGGTATATTGTTTACCGGAATATTTGGTCCTTTAACCTCAGAGACCAAAGTTGGTCACTAACTGGCGATCAACTTTTGTCTCTAAGGTAAAGGGACCAGCAAATAGTGACCAAGCCAGTTTGAATGCTTTTTGGTCGCGTTGTGATTTGTTAGCGATCAACTTTGATCGCTTTTTCCGGATTTTTAGTAGTGGCAGTCACCGGTCTTCGAAAATGAGGGGAAGTCATCGAAAAAGATAAGAAACTGGAAAGTTGTACAATAACGAATTAACAACAGTGTTTGACGTTTTGTAGTATTTGAATATTTATACAACTCTGTTGCTTTGAGACCTCATTTCATAGATCTCTTTTGCTTTGAGACCGCATTGTACTACTCACGAGATGCTTTGAGACCTCATTTTCTTAGTTTCTTATTTTTTGTATCCTCTCAAGAAAAGTAGTTTCAGTGTTGATTCTATTGAACCATAAAGAGCAACTACCAGTCCAACCAAAAGCTTGGTTCGGTACACTGAAACAGTGATGTTACTACATCAGAAAAACAACTCTTGAGAAGCTTGAACAGTGTTGTTTCTACATTAGAAAAGCTTAAACAAACTTATTACCACATTACCAAACAAATAAAATAGTAAGCTACAGCAATCAAACATGAAACACCTACCAAACAACAAACCTAATACCAGATTACCACTGTAGATTAACAAATAGAATACCACTGCCAACACATAAAGAACAGCACAACAAAATAAACATAATAGCGACAACCAAGTACCAAAAAGCCAACAAGGCAGTCAACTGTTGGGGCATATACTATTAATCATGCATTTGGATATAGTATATTCTAATAATTATCATGATTAAAAGTCTAATTGGGAGATTGTTGGGATATATACTATTAACCATGAGTTTGGTTTAGATATTGTATATATTATGAAACAATTGTTTATTAAGTTTTAATAAAGTTTTAAATAGATCATATATTAGTCTGTGTCCTTTGCTTATATAGTAGATGATTTAATGTATAGAGCTTAGCTTATACACGGAAAATTAAATCATCGATTCTTATAAGCATAAATGTTAAGTTCACAATCTAATGATGGAATTGGACAACCCATCAGGAATGATTGTAGCACAAGATTAAATATAGTTTATCTTGATTATGGGAATAGTTTAATTCCAACTTCTTGTGCTAGTACATTTTGTATGTACCGAATGAACCAAGTAGAGATAAGTATTTTATATTGATTTAATAAAATAAACTCTCTAGCCAATAAATGTACTTATACTCTTAATCTTGATATAATTATTATTAGTTGTGTATATTATTATTGTTTTGATTTATTAAAAGGCGAGATTCTTTCGTGAGTCAATATGCCTGGTAAATTGGATAATAATAATGTACATTGGCAAAGTAATAGTTAGTTGATGGAATCCATATCTCGGTTTAGAGATTGATGACCTTTATGAAAGCTTATAAGTCTTCATGTGTAAACCCGGTCGGTGGATTTTGTATCCGACACATGAAATAAGTTAAGCGAAAGTCTAAAGGAAATAATCAATAAATTAAATCGTCAGTAATTTAATTTAATTGATTAGTGTCTGAATCTTAACATGGGGGGTTAAATAAGATTCAATGGATGAATTTCGAAATTGGATAAGGAGTGCAATTACGAATTTTTAGTGGAATAATTTGTAATTAATTATGGTAGATATTAATTTCGAAAATTAGAAATTAATTCCGTAATTGGAGCCTTGTTAATTAAATTCTGTGGTCCCTACTTTACCTAAATAATAGGAAATAAAGGAATCCTTTTTCTGGTGGAAAAGAAAACCCAACAGATTTTGGAAAAGGGTCTTAACCCTTAAAACTTGTGCTATAAATACATAAGGTTTTCGACCTAGAGGAGAGAGCACATGATGGCTGAAATTTTCAGCCAAGTTTTCCTAGAAATTTTGCCCACACGAAATTGCTATTTTCGGTATTATTTGGGTAACACAGTAGAAGACCGTGGAACGTTCGAGGATCACGATTGTGCGGTTAATGGAGATTCCATTGAGAAGTTATGGAACTGAAGGCTCACGTGGTAGAAGAGATATGTTCACGCTTCAAGAGGTAACTCGTGAAATCCCGTTTATGCTAGTTGTCTAGATTACATGTGATTTTGATACTCGGATTGCTTCCGCTGCTTATTATAATCCATCGTCAAAAACACAACAAATACTACTTTCAAGTGCCAAATACCACAAATAACAAGATAACAAGACAGTCAAATATGTCATTCAAAATAACATAAATTTTCTCAAACAGGCGTTTTTTTCCGATAGTATTTGGATCCTGGACATGAATTCTTCAGGAACCAACCCTTTATTGTGAGAGTTTCATAAGAGAGGGTCCTCTTATGTTTACGGTGCTTTTGAAGAGGACGTCTTCTGTTTATTTCGGCACTAGCATTTGAAGTACTTGATTAACTTTCAAATGATAAAATTAGTTCATCGTTCGGACAAGAAACAAGATAATAAAAAGACTTTACTTTATTCCTTCCATTTTTAAACTTACATAATCATTCGTTGTGCTGGAAAAAAAATTGCCATTACTTATGATTAATTTTTATAACTTATTTCTATAGGGCTGGCCGTGCAGTCCACGGTCCCGTTGATATATTTTTCCCAAGATTTTGTAGTCCCGATTTATGTGGTAGTCATGTTTCCGTATTCTCATATCATCCCCCGGTGCTCTAATGCGAAGAATACTAATTTGAACACCGGAAGTCTTGCTCCTACGAAGATCCCACTAGTGAATGGTTGGATAATCTTTGGTCCGATAGGAAGCGTCACTTCTCATTAGGAAATTTTCTATAGAGCCAAAGCCTATTGGCTTTCACTCATGAGCAGTCGGGTAACCTTTGGCCTGATATATAACTTTACTTCCCGTAGGAATTTTGCTATCGAGCAAAAGATTATCTAACCATCCCATAGTGATTCATTGCTCCCATGCCTTGTCATTTAAAAGTCTTACTTTTGTTGACGGTGCTTTCTCTATAGTATGCTTTCTATTCTGCCTCGTTAAAAACCTTGCAGAAAAACTACATTGGGACACAAACTGGACGAAGGGAAAAAGAGTGCAGCACATACTCTCAATGTAGGTGATTTTCATCAGCAATAATATCTTTTGAGGTGCGCCATATTCCAATTGCTCGGCAATTTTACTCCATCTTAATTTTCCAATTCGTATGATCTTTCCTGGTGACAGCTGAAACCCGGTAGAGGTCTTCCCATATTGGACCCAACTTTCCTTGGTTGCGCTCCCGGGTATTTTGAGTCACTTTCCTAAAAACCAAGTCTCCCACTTTGAAAAATGAAGATTGGCTCTTCCGTTGTAATATCTTTCCACTAATTATTTTTGGCCCACCATCATTATATGCGCCAAGTCCCTACGTTCGTCGAGCAGCTCCAATATGACCAGTGATGCTTCGTTGTTTGATTCTTCGTCCGCCCGAAAGTATCTCATGGTAGGTTCTCCTACTTCCACTGGGATCAGGGCTTCTGCTCCATATACGAGAGATAAAGGTATCTTCCCCGTGCTTGATTTGGTCGTTGTTCTGTATACCTATAGCACTCCCAGTATCTCTTCGGGCCATTTGCCTTTGGCTGCTTCCAATCTCTTTGAGATTTCGAATATTTACTTTGTTTGTTGATTCCGCCTGTCTGTTTGTGCTCGGGTTGTACGGGGATGATGTGATTCTTTTAATTGTCAAGTGCTCAAGGAATTTTGTGACCTTTTCGCCTATAACTTGTGGCTCATTATCGCAGGCTGTCTCTTTTAGTATCTTGAACCTACAGATTATGTTCTCCCATAGGAAATTGACTACTTCGCACTCAACGATTTTCTGGTACGGACCTGCTCAACCCACTTAGAAAAATAGTCAGTTAAAATAAAAAGAATCTTTCCTTATGGGAGCCGGTGGCAGCAGACCAATTATGTTCATCCCCCATTTTGTTAATGGCCAAGGAGACAAAACCGAGTGCAATAGCTTTTCCGTTTGATGCACCAATGGTGCGTGGCATTGATACTTATCGCATTTCTAAATATATGCCTTAGCTTCTTGTGCCTTTTGGGGACATTGGTATCCTGCACTAATTAGATTTAATACTAAGGAATCCGTGCCCGAGTGATTTTCACAGATTCCTTCGTGGACTTCTCTTATGATGTAATTATCTTCGAAGGCTCCTAGACATCGTACCAACGGGACTTAAAAAGATCTTCTATACAATTGACCTTCCCTAAAGCAGTATTTGGAAGTTGCTTTAGTGCGCAACGCTCGGGAAGCCTTGGGATCCTTGGGTAGCTTGTTGTGCTCGAGGTAGTCAATAATCTCATTCCTCCCATCCCAAACCAAATTGGTCGTGTTTACTTCATAATAGTCGTCCACGTCCAATACCAAATACATAAACTGCACGACGTACCGAAGTCTTGACCCCTTCATTTTTGTGAACGAGCCTAGATTGGCTAGTGCATCTGCTTTCGCATTTTCTTCCCTCGGAGTATTGATTATTGACCATTCCCTGAACTATGCAAGCAGATCCTGGACTTTCACTACATATTATTGTATGTGTTCCTCTTTGGCATCAAAGATTCCGTAGACCTGATTTACTACCAGTTAGGAATCACATTTGATTTCTGTGACCTCGAAGTCCAGTCCTCGAGCCAACTCAAGTCCTGCAGTCAAGGCCTCATACTCCGCTTTGTTGTTAGTCAAAGGGATAGTTCTTATGGCCTGCCTCAAGGTTTCTCCCGAAGGTGTGATTAATACTACACCGAGCCTAGTCCCTTTCACATTAGAAGCTCCATCCATGAGCAAGGTCCAGACTCCTAATGACTATTCGAACGCCATCACCGCTTCTTTGGTGGCCAAAGGCAACAGTCCAGGACTGAAATCAGCCACAAAGTCGGCCAAAACTTGTGATTTGATTGCAGTCTTGGGTTTATACTCTACGTCAAATTCACTCCTTTAGATTGCCCACTTGGCCAGTCGACTTGAAATTTTAGGTTTGTGAAGGATATTTCGCAGGGGAAAGGTTGTTACCACGGCTATCGGGTGAAATTGGAAATAAGTCCTAAGCTTTCGAGCAGCGACTACGAGAGCTAAGGACAGCTTTTCGAGGTATGGGTAGTGAGTTTTTGCTCCCGTTAAAATTTTAATAACATAATATATAGTAGATTGCATACACACATCTTCACGGACTAAAATGACACCTACCGCTACCTTCGAGAACGCTTATTAATAAGTAATTGTTCGCCTTCCTCTGGTTTTGATAGTAATGGAGGGCTCGATAAATACTTTTTCAAATCTTTTAGAGTCTACTGGCATTCCAGTGTCCATTCAAAGTTGTTCTTCTTCTTCAGAAGTAAGAAGAAGTGATGGAACTTTTCTGAAGACCGAGAAAAGAACATGGTTAAGGTAGCCAGTCTTCCTACTAACCTCTGAACCTCTTTCACATTTGACAACTGGTTGGGAATATTTTCGACGACTTTAATTTTATCAGGATTGACTTCAATGAACATTTTTTGGGGTAAATCTTCATGTTGTGCTTCCTTAGGATGTCAAAGGTTTCTTGGAGGTGTTTCAGATGATCACATGGTTTCAAAGACTTAACCAGCATATCATCTATCTAAAATTCCATTATTTTCCCTATTTGTTTTTCAAATATTTTGTTCACGAGCCTCTGATATGTGGCTCTGGTTTTCTTAAGCCTGAAAGGCATCACATTATAACAATATGTGCCATATTTTTTTATGAACAAAGTTTTTCCTAATTCTCCGGGTTTATTTTGATTTGATCCTACTCGGAATAGGCATCGAGGAAACTTATCAACTCGTGTCCGACCGTCGCATCAATCATTTAATAATGTTTGGCAATGGGAACGAGTCTTTTGGGCATGCCTTATTCAAATCCTTATAATCTACGCACATGCCAAACTTTTTATTCTTTTTTGGAACGACTACTACATTAGCTAGCCAATAAGGATATTTTACCTCCCGGATTGAACCAATATCAAGCAATTGAGTTACCTCTTCTTTGACAAATTTGTTCCTGAACTCGCTAATAGTGCACTTCTTCTGCCTTACCGGAGGGATGTTAGGATCCAGGCTTAACTTTTGCATAGCCACCTCTGGCGGGATACTTGTCATATCTGTATGCGACCATGTAAAGCAGTCAACATTAAATTTAAGAAATTTTATGAATCCTGACCTGAGCTCGGGGTTTAACCCTATCCCCAAGTGGAACTTCCTCTCTAAGAATTTCTCAAACAATGTGACTTGCTCGAGTTCTTCCGTTGTGGATTTGGTTGCGTCCATTTCTTCTGGTACCTGGAAATATCTTGGTACCTGGTAGGATTCTGACTCCTCCTCCCCCTTATTGGCTTCATTGGCTCAGGAGCAGGTGTCAGTTCCTATAATTGCTATGTCACATGGTCATTCCCTTTGCTATTAGAAACTGAGATCGTGTTCATCTCCCTTATTGTCGTGCTTGGTCTTCTCTTATTTGTTTAATTTTCTCTAGAGTTGGGAATTTTAGAAGTTGATGGTATGTTGACGGCACAGCTTTCATCTCGTGTAGCCTTAGTCTTCCAAGAATAATATTGTAACTCATATCTCTGTCTACTACTTCAAAAAAGGTCATCTTCATTAGCCCTTCGGCATTCATAGGTAGAAGAATCTCCCCTCGGGTTTTCACGCTTGCTAAATTGAACATGGCGAGGAGCTTTTGTGGATGGAATGATACTTCCGGTCAGCTTGGGTTATTCCGTCACTCTCCATTGGATAATATTGGCTGGAATTCCTGGGTCCACCAAAATACGTTTAACTTTAAAATCTAACACATTAAGAGAAATTACCAGAGCATCATTGTGTGGTAGTAGGAGTCCATTTGTGTCTTCCTCCTTGAAGGTGATATCATCCTCGGTGACTTCCTAGAGTCTTTAGCTATGGGTCACCGGTACTTTTGTCTTTTTTACTGCCAAAAAGGTTACACCATTAATCTCGTTCCCCTTGAAAATCATGTTGATTTTTAGACGAGGTGGATCTTCTCTTGATTTTGAGGGTTCCATGTTATCCCAATTGCAGCCGTAGTTATTGTTATCCCCGTCACTTAATAATTCTCTAAGTTGGTCATTTTCAGCAATGTCGCCACCTCCTCGCGCAAATGACGACAGTCCCCTGTCCAATTGCCTTTAGTTCCGTGATACCCGCACCATAGATTAGGATCTATCTGACTGGGATCAAATCTCATCAGCCTCGGGAAGCAAGCTTCTTTAATGTTTCTCATTGTCGAAAGCAATTCCACTACACTGATGCTGGAATTGTATTCGGGCAGCCGGGGGTATGTTAGTCCCGAGAGACCGATATTTTTTTGTCTTGCAACAATCTATTATTCTGGACACAATAATCTCTTCTATCAGTTGCGAATCTATCTGCCGACCGAAAACCTCTGCCACATCATTTAGCGCTTTCTTAGGGCAAAAATCGACCTCTAGAAGACTGTCGATCTGTGTCGAGATCATCTTTCAATTTTTCCTTATTCTTATCTCGATCCCGACCCTTGGTTAATGCGGGAAACCGAGCTAGTCATCCTTAATTCTTATCTTCGACTCATAGCGGTTTTGAACATCCGGCCATGTTATTGCCTGGAACTCGAGTAGACATTTTTTCAATTTTCGGGAAGCATAAGAACTCCTCGGATTCACCCCTTTAGTAAATGCCTCCGCTATCGATTCACCCGTCACAACCGGTTGCACTATCCCTTCCTTCTGTAACTTGGTCACGAACTCCTGCAGCAATTCAGACTCTCCTTGTGCAATTCTAAATATGTTGGCCTTTTGGGCATGTACCTTCCTGACCCCGGCATTGGCCTTGATAAAAGAATTCGTGAGCATCTCGAAGGAATCTATTGAGTGCTCGGGTAAAATTTAATACCATGTTAGGACCCTTTTGTGAGGATTTCCCCGAACTTCTTTAACAAGACTGATTCAATCTCATACGGAGCTAAGTTATTTCTTTTCACTGCCGTTGTATAGTTGGTAATGTGCTCCTGGGGATCCGAATTCCCATCATATTTTGTCACGTCTGGCATTTTGAACCGCTTCGGGGTTAACTCCATTACTGCGCTTGGCTTGAACAAAAATTAGGTGTACTTCTTTGAGTCCAGTCCTTTCAACACCGGCGGTGCGCCCCGGATTTGATCCACGCGGGCATTTATTTTCCTCATAAACTGCATGAGTTCAATTTTAAAGGGATCATTCTCATTGTTGTTACAGGGTCCGCTGTCATTCCCCACGGCCTTGTCAAAGTCGACCTTACACCTCGGGATATTTTTATCAATCATTTGTGTTGTTTGATTTACGGGAGCACAAGGAGGAACTGGACCTCTTCTATTCGCATTTTTGGAGGCACTGAAAATGCTTGATTCAACTCCATCAGGACTTGATCTTGTCGTGAGAGATGGCCCATAATAGCCCTTTGTTGCTCCCTTAAGATTTTCACCGTTTCCACAACGTGCTCATCTTTAGAATCATCAGGAGTTGCCTCTCGAATGTGCTATGGATATTGTTCGCCATGGATCAGCGTGGCTATGCCCTCCTTGTTGCGGGTATCGTTGATCAAATCTTCGTGTTGAGGCTGATTTCCTTGGGCCTCAATATTGTGTGTGATGTTGACATCGTTTTCTGCCATTTTTTTTAATGTTTTATCACTAAGAAACAAATAGTTTAAACAGCTTAGTAACTTATACAAGGATTAACTCAATTACGCAATTGTCTAAGCCCCACGATGGCCTAAAATTTTACTGTAAAATGATACAGTTAAATTTATACTTGATTTTATAGACAAGTGAATCTATTTCATCCCAAAATAATAACTAAATTAAATAAAAATGCAAGACTTAGCATTGGAATCGAGGTAACATAGCAGATAGCTTGGTTTCTGGAGTAGAGCTTCCGAAGACAGTAGTAATAACAATAAACAAGAAATAAAGTGTTATTGAGCTTAGAATAATGTGTATAGCATAGGTTTATCAGAAATTTCGTGTCCTAATAATGGTTGTTGAAATCCCTATTTATAATGGCACCTAGGGAATAAGGTCCTATGATCAAGCTCCTCTTAAATGATAATTATGGGTGCCATTAAAGAATGTGTACTGGTATGCTAGGAATGTCATATTCTTTTTAACAGACTATGTATTTAATATAGCAGAATATTCTTCATTGAATACTATCGGGTGACAGGTATTCATTTGTCTTCATGAGCAACATTTCTTTCGGAGGGTTCCCGGTACCAACCGAGGCTGTTGCCTCCGGTCATGACTTCCACCTGTCTCGCTTTTCATCTATCTCTAGTTCCACGTATTGCTCAATTATAAAAACATTTAATATGAACAGATTTTACCCTATACAAGCTTCTCTGCTGCTTTGATTGAGGAGATTTTCCTTTTTTGCCATCTTTGCAGCTTCTCTACTGCTATGATCGAAAAGATCTATCCTCTTCTCTACTGCTTTGAAATTCACTCACTATTTTTATTGCAACACTTAGTACAAAATCTTTCGTCCACCCTTTATCCGGTTCACGTTACTTGGTCCAATTGAACTTTCAAATCACTTGATGATATATATATATTTATAAAAGCACAAATAATTTATGCTAAATGTTGAACGACTAAAATATCCTCGAAATATTAATAGACTTTTATAACCTTAAATATTTATATAACTTGAGAATACAATTGTAAATTTGTCATGACCAAACCTCGCACTGGTCATGATGGCACCTCTCATGAAGACGAGGCCAGCCAACTAACCCAACGCGTCTTTTCAGAAATAGTTAAACATGAGTAAACAACTTAAATATGATTTAATAGTATTAATTAGCGGAATTACAACCCAACACAGCCCAAATCAGGGTGTCACAAGTCATGAGCATCTATCAGAATGTAAGTCTACTACAAGGTCAAAATATACAAAACCGGAATAATGAACAAAAAAGAGAAACGTGGTGTTGTGATCGCTGACAGTCACCTCCTTAACTCATGTAACTCTGCCTCTGATCGGCCAAAACCCGCTACAGGGTGGATAGATACCTGCATCTACACACGAGGTGCATGGAGTAAAGTGGGTACTCCAACTCAGTGAGGAATAAAGGTAAATAATAACTGAGTAGTAAGAAGTCACGTAAAGCAAACAATCATGCTGTATAGAAGCAGGGTACAATCCCTGAGAAAATAGTGAAGCTGTGAAATCTTTAGAAATATCTTGGCTAAGTTTAAATCTCTTTTAAAAATGATTCTTTAAACAGTTACGAAATGATTTCAAAACAGTTAGTGCCGGTAAGCACAGAGAATCCGCCCCTCGGGCACAAATACCACAGTATAACAAGTAAAAGACAAGTATGCAAGATGAGCACATAAAAGCTCGCCCCTCGGGCAATATCTCAAAGAAGTACCAGCCCCTCGGGCTACCTCACAGTCACTCATATCAGCCCCTCGGGCCCACTCTCAGAAATACTCCTATCAGCCCCTCGGGCTCAGTGTCAATCACTTAGCATAATGGCTACCCGCACTCACTGTGGGTGTGTAGACTTCGGAGGGGTCCTTTACGGCCCAAGCGCTATATCAACATAAGGCCTGAAAGCCTTCTCACATCACTCACAAGGTCTGAAAGCCTCCTCACATCACTCACAAGGTCTGAAAGCCTCCTCACATCACTCACAAGGCCTGAAAGCCTCCTCACATCACTCACAAGGCCTGAAAGCCTCCTCACATCACTCGCAAGGCCCGAAAGCCTCCTCGCATCACTCAAGCCACCTCGTGCATATAAATGTATCTCAGGCCTTCAGCCTCATATCAATCAGCATATCCTCACATACGGCCCTCGGCCTCACTCAGTCTGAAAATCATCACAAGCCCCTCAGGCATTTGTAAAACAATAGTTCTCAGCCCAAAATATCATTTAGAAATATCATTTAAGTTTCGAATCTGGGTAAAATTGGCTGATTTTGTAAAACAGTAGATATCAACAGGACTGAGTTCAAATAATGCGTCAAAACAGTGAGGAAACTGTGATAAAAATACTTGAAGGGTTCAGATAATTGGCACGAAGCCCAAATATGGCAATCAGCCCAAATTATGATAATAACAAAATAATTTTCAGTCAAATACGCGATAAAATCATCAATCAGGATGGACCAAGTCACAATCCCCAACGATGCTCTACCCCACGCTCGCTATCCGGCGTGCAAGTCACCGCAATATAACACTATGATGTGTAATCCGGGGTTTCAAACCCTCAGGATATAATTTACAATCATTAATCATCTCTAGCTCGTGACGCCTTTTCCCCTCCAATCAACCTCCACGCGCGTCGAATCTATCCAAAAACAAATAGAATACATCACAATATGCTAAGGGAACAAAGGCAAGCGAAAACAAACGATAACGGGCACAAATCCCGAAATTACCAAAACCTAAGCCCCGGGCCCACTTCTAGAAACCCAAAAATTTTCAAATTAATGGATTCCTTACCTCGCCTCGAGTTCATACATATCAAAATCACAAGAATCAAAGTTCAATTGACCACTCAAATCGCTAATCTTAGCTCTCTTAAGTTCAAGCCCTAACCTCCATTCATTTTTAGTCCATGATTTCTTAGATTTCCAGCCTTAATTCATGTAATAATACCATAGGATTGTGTTTTAGATCCAAGAATCCTTACCTTATCAAAGCTCCTTGAAATCCCTCTTCAGAATCGCCCACAATTCTCCAAGTTCGAAGTTAGAAATGAGAAACCCTTAAAAATTCGCGAAGAAGACCAATTAAATATTCTGCACAGTCATTACGCTTCTGCGGTCATAATTTTGCTTCTGCGACTACCGCTTCTACGGAAAATAACTTAACACCCCAGACCGCATCTGCGGTCTAAAATTCGCATCTGCTACTCCGCAGATGCTGTCCCCACTCCGCATCTACGGTCCATCCTAGCCATCCCCTTTTCCGCTTCTGCGACTTCCACGCTACATATGCGATACCGCTTCTGCCGTTCCAATTCCGCAAAAGCGGAAATACTAGAAGCAGCAAACCTGCAATTTGCACAAGTCCAAAATTCACCCCGATAGCCATCCGAAATCACCCCGAGGCCCCCGAACCTCAACCAAAAATGCCAACCCATCCTAAAACATCATCCAAACTTGCTCCAACCATCAAAAAACCTCAAATAACACCAAAAATCCCCAAATTACATCGGATTTAAGCCTAGTTCTTCTAAAACTTCCGAAACACGCATTCGATAAAACACCCAGCCAAATGACGTCTGAATGACCTGAAACTTTACAAACACATCCTAAATCACTTAACGAAGCTACAACAACTCTCAAAATTCCATTCCAACCCTCGGATCAAAATTTCACCTATCAACCGGAATTTGCCAAAATACTAACTTCGCCAATTCAAGTCTAATTCTACACCGGACCTCCAAAATCACTTTCGATCACACTCCTAAGTCACAAATCATTTAACAAAGCTAACCAAATCATAAAAACTCTTATCCGAGCTCATATATAAATAAGTTAACTCTCGGTCAAACCTTTCAAATTCAAAGCTTTCAACTGAAATTGTTCTTTCAAATTCATTCCAAACCTTCCTGAACACCAAAACCAACGATCTACATTACTCATAATACATAACACGGGGCAAGTCATGCTTGAGAACTGGTGATCAAAGTGCAAAAGTTCAAAATGACCGGTCGGGTCGTTACATCCTCCCCCATTAAACACACGTTCGTCCTCGAACGTAGCCGGAGTTGTTCTAGAAGCCAATCAATAGCTAATTAACCTTACCAAGCGTAAATCGGGAGGTAATCCCACGTCACCCTATCTCATATAGGTCCGATAACACATTGTAACTGAAATTTCACCATCCAATCTAGCCCATAAGCCATAGAACCACATTTCACTTTCCGAAATCATACACAAGATCAGAACCTCACATCTCTATTCAGAATAAGCCCGAACCAGCTATAATAACCCATATCTGCAACCTCAGGTGCAATTATATGATATACCACATAACTCAAACACTCGAAACGATAACTTCTATTCACAGCAGCTAGACACAACACCCGAATACCGGTAGAAAAGATCTTATCAACTAAGGTCTTATTCTAACACTTCAATATGGTGCTAATGATAACTGAAACATGCAATAAACCGTAACCATCTCTCAGGTCAACTATTTATGAAGTCACTTCATTTTTGGCTAATACCACAGCAGATTTCCGAGCCGAACCTCGACATTATCCTCCCAACAAGCTGAAATCAAATCCGTTCGTATTCATTAATGACTCCAACGATCACCTCGAATCCAACACACCACTTTGGTGACATGACACATCAATACATGCCTAAGCCACAACTTGTATAATTTGCGCATCAATAAAAAACTACACTAAAATCATGAAAATGACCCCAAACGAAAGAGATGTACCTCAAGCTCATCAGTACCATCATAACACAAAACTGAGACCTTGTCTCACATCATAGAAATAAAACACATGAATCTACCCCAAAAGGTCATATTCCCACGTAGCCTCGCTACAATGTGCTATCCTATCCAAACACTGCTACACATGGAACACCTCAAGTCACTATGCTCAAAATCGACAGCCACGCACAATTTGACGTCTGGAACCAAATCAAATCATTACATCCGTGGTGAAACAAATAACATACGCCACGCAACCTGATAGGACATAATCGATACATCGTTCACTGAACAACGCTCAATTACTCTTCCCGCTTGAATTCCACTAAGAGACCCTAATTGATCCGCACCATATGTGCCTATAACCAACAAATCATAAGATCTCGCAACATAGAAAGGTAACTCATAGATCTCCCCCGATCATTGATAAGCTCAATGACGGTCGAATCAATACCTCTCCCAACAATGCAATTCAGAGCCAACCAAGCCGACTCAAGATAGAACACTTCCCCACATTGGCCTGCCAACGTACTCCTTATCAAGGAAACCTGAAACTGCTCCTTCCACCTCTATAACTTTGCCGGTGCTATACGATACAATACAAGGCACCAAATCAACACCGAAATCCACAACCTTGCACGGCGACATGGCCATCCATAAAAAACACCTCCGAGAAGTCCCTCACCAGTGGAACAGAATAAATATGAGGAGCCTTAGCACTCACACTCATCATAAGAGCACAAATAAGGAAGGCAAATCCTTCCTAGCCGCCCGCTGGGTCTTCAAAATATAAAAATCTCAATAGGACATAATTCGTCGAACATCGCCACTCAATCCGTGCTATTTCCCGACATATCTAGTAGCACCATCTTACCGTAATAGTCCTGAATAACACAACAAAGAAACAACCAGTCTACACCCCAATATCATATCCGCAATCTAACACACCAAGCAAAGAAAGATCCCCTCGGGTCTCAAAATCCCGGTAGTTGCTAAACAGTGCCGATGCACACGATATAAGACCACAACATAGCCTGGATATGAGAATTTCCGGTCTCCAATTCCATGTATCATACAAATCACCATGCCTGATCCTAAATTTTTCCGTCCAAATAGATATCACACCTCAGGTACCCTGTCATTCTACGAAAGATATTCTAAAATTCTCATGTGCCATACAAGCAACTCGAATATCGGCAGTCGATCCAGCCTGAAAGTGCCGCAATACTAGTGAAGTGCCATCAACTTAATCACATTGCCCTTTTTCTGAAGCCTATACTCTTGTCAAATCACTTCCAAATAACAATACCATTTCCTTAATCATCTGAGGCTACCCGCTGCCTAAGAGTGTTATGAACTTCCTTTCAGAATTGAACTGAAACCTCATACACGCAAATCTCGATCCTCTACCACATACCGCATATACCACACCATCCAAGGATAATAGGAAAAATTTTATCTCCCTTCCGAGCCACATACATCTACGCACTCAACTAGTCAAGAACTTCCATTGATCCCATCTAAAAGAAAAATCATTACACATCCCATACCTTTCATATTTGTAGAAAATGCATCTCTCCAGCCATGGTAGAAATCAACAAGAACTCTCCCAATTCCGTTTGCACAAATTAAACTGCCAAGACTGAATCCTTCTAACTAGACCAAGCTAAGCAAGCCATCAAAATCCATGAGCATTGCTGCAAAATACCTATAAGAACCATTACCTCGAACACATACAAAGAATTGATCATATCCTTACCATACCGATTCGGTCTACTATCAGACTATTCCATCTATTAAAATTTCCTTCTGATTCATTTTCAACTTGATGCTCCCTCTTGCTGTAGTACCACAATCTCTCAATCCAAACTCACTACACGAGTCCCAAGCACAAGACCACACTGTCTAAGACCCATAAGCCAATGAATACTCTTTCAAATATCCCCAGAAACACCACATTCCAGAATACTTTACTCTAAAGAACTTCCTGCGAATCTAAATTTGTTACCTTTACCTTCCAGACACTGATACATAGGATCTCATAATTGACATGAAAATACCACAAGTCTTGACCCCTTTTTTTTCTAATGAAAACACAGTCTCTAACTGCATACACAACCTTAAGATACCTGATTGTTTCCTGCAGAATCTTGAACACATTAGAACCATTATCGAAAGTCATTAACTCTTATTCAAACTACAATGACCTGACCTAACGAACAGAACCACCCGTGCCTTATTGGCACCCCGATACCGCAAAATGAAATCCTCATCCCAATACAACCAAGCAATTTCCTGCTCTATGCGCCGAGCATTCTTTACCAACAACACTCTAGACATTCTGCGATTCTCATACCCTATGAAGCATAGTATAACTTTTGTCATAAATTTTCCTTTACTCTAGCCATAGCTGACTCACTCGCACGCCCCCAAACTGGGACCAACGTAGCACCTAACCGTGCAATCAACTGCTCACACCATACTCCCCCACTTGGCTCGAAGCCATGGATCGCGATACACTCAATAACTCATAACACATTTACTCCATTGATGCCACAATACCATAGTGAGATTAAGCTCAAATCATTTATAAGTTTGTGAAAGCACAGATCATCTAGTACTATTAATCCTATTCCAATCTCGCATTCATCACCACAATAGTTAAGTCCGCTCTCTTAAGCGACCCGAAATTTCAAATTTCAACACGTACCCTTCAATTACACATGAGATCTTCTAACATACACATAATGATCACATCACTTTAGAACACTCCGCAAGAGATAACCCACCTGCTTCGCCTCAATATAACATTTCCGAATACCTTCCACCGTCGTACACATTATACAGTTACTTAGTCTTCTTGAGTCTGAACTCATACCGCGACATGAAATTTACTTCAACCCCAACTAAGAGACATGAAAAGACTCTTCACACGCCCATAACTTGGAGCTACGCATCCAGTCACGATGGAAATCATATACTTAATAGTTCACCTCTCATCCAGCAAATCTTCCTCGTCACTTCCAAGTTACATAGATACATCCCGCAGTACTAACATATTCATCACATGGCTATTCAACCGTCACTTCCCCTAATAGAAAAATACTTGCTCACACAATTAGCACCTCAGTACTCAAGCCATAGGCAAAGATCCGGCCTCAAGTCCTCTAGACTAGGCCAACATCAAACTCACAGAGACTACATCTCGCCCCTTGATCGGGGAATCACAAACCATCAAGGCATATCTAATACTGAGCGCCCATACGCACATACAAATATGTGGAAGGAATTTCAAGAGTTTCTTTTCAAGTTGAATCAAGGACGCACGATAAGAATTCAAGAATGTGAAGTTTTCCTAAAGGTTCTGTAGCCTCTCGAGGATAAATAAAGATGTCTCCGTACAGATCCGCGAGACTCCACTAAACCTGCTCATGACTTGTGAGACCTAGTAACCTAGGCTCTGATACCAACTTGTCACGACCCAAACCCCGCACTGGTCGTGATGGCGCCTCTTGTGAAGACGAGGCCAACCAACTAACCCGATGCGTCTTTTCAGAAATAGTTAAACATAAGTAAACAGCTTAAATATGACGTAATAGTATTAATTAGCGGAATTACAACCCAAAACAGCCCTAATTGGGGTGTCACAAGTCACGAGCATCTATCAGAATGTAAGTCCACTACAAGGTCAAAATATACAAAACCAGAATAATGAACAAAAGAGAGAAACACGGTGCTACGATTGCTGACAGTCACCTCCTTAACTCATGTAACTCTGCCTCTGATCGGCCAAAACCCACTGCCGGTGTGAGCACATAATTTTTGCCCTAAGTGAATCATTCCCAAAATTCAAACAAAATGATTTCTTTCAGTATTTTGTAATTTTGTGAATTTTGTGTTATTTTCTGTTAATTGTTTGCCTTTTATTTGTGCATTTTAATTCATATGGAAAATATAAAAAATAAGCTTGGCATTTGCATTTAGGATATAATTTTACATTTTAGGATTAAGTTGTGGTTAAGTTATTTTTAGAACACAATATGAAAAAAATAACAAAAATAGTCCACTTTTATATTTTTAATTGTGAATTCGTCACGAAATAGTTTTTAAATAATTTTAGGAGTTAATTAGTTTAACTTTGAAATATATTAGCATTTTTATAAAATCAGAAAAAAAATATAAAAATACAAATGAAAACCAACATAAATAAAAGCAATAAAAGAAGTAATTAGAAAATAAAAAGAAATAATTAATAAGAAGGACTGCTAGGTTTGGGCCAGATTTTAACCTCAGCCCAAAGAAACCCATACAATCACCCACGCCAGGTCCAATTGTTACCCAACCCAGGCCGGTCCAAGACGCCCAAAACGACGTCGTTTTGGTCGGTTCAATCCTGTCCCTTCATCGTTTCTAATCCAACGGACCGTGTTCATTCTTGATAAAATAATAAAATTGTCCTAAAAATTTAATTAAACCCTAGACATAACTTTCATCCTCGTACACCTCTCTATATCACCTCGTAACACCGCCGCCGCCGCCACCGGAGAGGTCGCCACCATCTTCAATGGCTCTCAAAATTACACCCCTATACCACCTCAATGTCCTCGTCCCAAATCCCATACCGGCTCCCTTCGAATCCCACCGGAAGCCTTCGAATAATCAAAATTGTCGTCGTCACCTCCGCTGCCCAGGGCAGCGCCGTCCCCAATCACCACCAAATTAACACCCTAGGTTTCCCTCCTCCTCCTACGTTTATATCTAACCCTAGTTTCCTTCAAATCATCTCCAGGCCCGTCGAATCTTAATTCAAATATTTCATCATAACCCTAATTTTCCCAAAACTGCTCCAAATTGATATTATGTCGCCACCTCATCTGCCTCATGATGGATTCACCATCAGCGATGTTCAAATATCACCAGAATCACGCGAAATTTAAATTGAGAGGCAGCAGAAGTTGAGTCTTAACAGTGAGTTCCTTGGCCCAAGTTTGTTTCTGTTTCTTCTACTCATCTTTCATGCTAGTGTGAATTAATTACGTGATGTTGTTTCATGTTTAATCGATATAATAAGCTCAGTTTTCAATTTCGTCATTCGTTTAAGCATAGTTTCATTCAAACGCTTTAGGTTTGGTTCTGATTGGTCATTCCTTAATCAAATTGATTTGGTTCTCATAATTGTTAATCTCTAGGCTAATTTTCATTTTTTTTATATTTCTGCTCTGCGTTTTGTGTTCGGATTAGGTATTGGGTTCTGATTGTTTGTTGTGATTTGCTTTAGGTTTTTAGTTACCAAAATAATTCTCATTCAATAAGTCTTTAATCAATCTCGTTCAATAAGTCCTTAATTAATAAGCTGTTAAGAAGTTCTAATTAGGGATTGGTTGTAGCTGAATAGTTTGGACTTTTAGTTAACCATGGGGGTTGGGTTAGTTGATAGTTATCAGTAATTTTGAGAAGTTTTCAGGGGTAGTTTAGGCACGAGAAATGGCTGGTTTATTAAGAACAGTAATTTCAAAACAACGATAAGAGTAGTATAGGTATTGTATAGGTAAACGAACACCCTAGGGCCTTCTAGAAAGGGGCTTTAGTGTAAGTTTCAGCTTTTAAAAGCAGTAACTTGGAAAGCAAGTCACAAATTGAAGGACTAATAGATAAAGCCTGAAATTTTTAGAGGAGGGAAAAAATGTGAGGGTCATCTAGAACATTCTACCCATTTGTTGCCTATAAAAGGCAACCCTAATGCCTTCATTTACAAGTTAGAAACCCCTGAGAAAAATCAGAAAGTTTTTGAGCCTCAAAATTCCCCCCAAAAACCTCTTTGCAAATCTGAGCAAAAATTTTGAATTTCAAATTCTTAGAAATTAAAATCCCTTCTTTAGATCTTAAATTATGTCCAGAAAAACCAAAAAACAATATCAAATCAGTAGAAAAAAAAAAATTACTGTTTCATTGAGTTTGGAAGTCTATTTTAGCTTCTGAATTTTGATTCACTGTTTCGAGTTCCATTTTTAGTTATTTTAGTTGATTTCGAGTGGAATTGTTGATTTAAATCTAGTTTGGAGAGTTTGCTGTTCATCTGTGCATTAGTGCTCATTTTTGGGTTTAAATTTGGTTGAATTGATGTTGTGTTGAAGTGAATCTGCTAAATCATGTTTGATTTAAACATTCCTGGGCTATTCTAAGTATCGTTGCTGTTAGTCTGCTTCTGCTGACTCCTGTTTCCTCTCCGTGATTCAATCTCTAGGTACATTATTGATCCCTAATGGCATGAAGTTTATTCAATGTACATGGTCCTTTATGAAATTCAAATGAAGCAGCAGTTCAATCATATAAATATGTCCTGTTTCCTTTACTAATTCATATATAGATGTAGTTTTGTATTGATGTTAGATAGAACTAGAATGTATAACTAGGACTATTTTGGATTGTTAAAACTGTTTTAATCTGGACTATTTAGCTAATATTACTGCTGTTGCTTAAATTTGTAAGAAATCTGTTGATGAATATCACTTTAATATAACTACATAGTTTAGTTGGATGTATTTGATTGTATATAGTTGAATATTGAAGTTGTATGTGAATTTGGAACTTCAATTAGGAACTGTTAATCTGAATATGGTTTAGTTCGTTTAGTATGTGAATTAAACGTATAACATTAGGAAATATATGAATCTATGCCTAGGTTTGAACTTCCAGCTCTGAAGTATAGACTTTGCATAATTCATGTCAGTTTGAATGTGTTTGTTTAAGTATTAATTAACAACGGGTTATAATAAACTGAACTTCAGGTTAAACCAAATGAGCATGGACCTCTTTTATGAATATCATGAAGTTATTTGTAATTTTGAACTCGCAGAATGAGTCTGATTTGTTAAACAAATGTTACTTCTAATAGCCACCATTAAATATGCATGAGATAGATATAATGAGTTAAATGAAATAAACATAAAACAATAAATAATTACCTGATTCACTAATTTAACTGTTGAATTTCCTATCATATAGAATGCATTTAAACGTGGTCCAGAGTTATTCAATAATTTGAACTGGACAGGTCATTTAGGCCAAGTTTTTTCAAAGTCCAAAATTGCCATAAGTCAAAAATCCCATTTATAAAAATTAATAGGAACATGGGAATTAATTGGTAAATATAAAATTGCGTTTTGAATTAGGTAGCGGGTTCAAGCTAAAAGTGTTCCTCCCTTTTGTTTGAATTCGGACTTGAATTCGAGGCTCGAATTTATATTTGTGAATTAATTGGCCTTTAGAGACAAATAAATAGAAAATTTTAGTTTGCTTTAGGATTGCCCTTTTAATAATAAAATGAGACGAGTCTCGCCAAACAAAAATACAAATTGCGGGGCCCTCATTAATTACTTAATAAAAATATTTAGAAATTTGGGACGGGCCGTTTAGCAAATTTCATGGCCTTCCCAAAAGATAATAACACATTAGTCATTTTGGACGCGATTTTAATAAAATTACCTTCTTAAATTCGGGTGTGCATTTCATGCGACCCAAATCCAAATCCAAAAATGTTGAATAAGAATGTGTCGAGGATCCAGGTGCATTTCATGTGAGTGAACCGAAAACACGTTCTTAAACGATGTTCACTTTCTTAAATAAATAATAATTGACAAAAAGCGGTAAATAACTTTAAAAATTGCACTGTAGGTTTAACATGTATAAAAATCAAAATTTAGCCAAATATAGCAGTTGAACGACTGTGCTAGAACCACAGAACTCGAGAATGCTTAACACCTTCTCCCGGGTTAACAGAATTCCTTACCCGAATTTCTGGTTCGCGACTGTTAAATAGAGTCAAACATTTTCCTCGATTCGGGATTCAAACCGATGACTTGAGACACCATAAATCTCCCAAGTGGCGACTCTGAATCTTTTAAATAACGAATCTCATTTCGATTGTCCTTTAAATGGAAAAACTCCTTTTTTATTATACCCTTCACGGGGTGTAGTAAAGAATCGAAAAAAAGAGGTGTGACAGCTCTGGCGACTCTGCTGGGGACAAGAACCCAGAACTTCGGTTCAGGGTTCAAGAATTAGAGCTCAATTAAATTGTTATATTTGGCTCTATTTGATTTTGCTACATGTTCCATGCCTTATGTGCTAAGTGTTTTACCGCTTTAATATTTGTTGAATTGTATATAAACTGTCACGAATCCCTCCCTCTTTCTGAGTCTTCTACATCATGGAGAAGGGTGCACTTCGTGTAGTTTCTCTTCTTTTTAGAGTCTTTTTCCCAATTTAGAACGAGGTTTGGATAAGTTGCAAAGCCGGCGGAGCTTCTATATCCCCGGTACGCTGCCTCCCCCTCGACTTGAGTTGTCCGCTCGGGTAAGCCAGGTCTAGATCAATAAACCTAGGGTTTAAACCTAGAAGAACAATAAACTCATGTCGGATCCCTAGTAGGACGCTTGTTTGCATCATGTGCATTTGACTTAAGGGACTCAACACAGGGGTTGAGTCCGTCTAGGACAGGTGACCTGAATTGAAATGACCATCCTGATGCATCTTATATGCTACTTGCATTTATTTGCTCGGCTCCGCATGTTGACCGGCTTGTATACAATGAGTGAAAAATTGTGAAAATAGCAATGTTAGGACCAAGGGAGGGTAACTATCTGTTGTGGAAACCCAATGCCCAAATAGTACTGAAATGCTGCCAGATTTTTGAAAAATGAAAAAAATAATATAGAAAAAAGAGAAAATATTTGAAAAAAAAAATAAAATAGAAAGAAAATTGTTGGTCAAAAATAGTTTTGATTTTGGCCAATCGGCCCGAACTACGCTGGTTTGATTCTCACTGGTTGTGAGATACATAGGCAACCCTCAACGAGTCCAACCATTTCTTTTGCAAAAATAGCCAAAAAATGTCAAATTTTAATTTTCGTTATAAATAAGTCGGGTGATGCCATTCTTGTTGAAAAATAAGCCGAATGTCCCTCAAAAGGACGCCGGAAGGCTGTTTTTGCAAGAATAACCACCTTGAGTCATTTTAAAACGGTTTGCGGGCACAACCTTAAAATCTCCTTTTCGGAAGTGCTGAAAGACCGCATCTATAAAATCGAATCTTCTTTTTCGTAAAGAAAAATAAAAACCAAACTTTGCAAAAATAGCCACTTTGTGTTTTTGAAGTCACAATAAGCCATTACATGGCCAGTCTTCTTTAAATGGTCATAGTTGACATTGAAACCTTCTCAGTCTTGCGGAGGTCCGTGGCGATGCCGAGTGATGCCCCACGGGCCCCAGGATGTGAAGTTTTGATGTACTCTTGATCTAGTTTTAATCATCGAGTTTGTAGTTTGTTATCTTGAGTCTGCTTCTGTAGTTTCCCTTCAAGAAAAACAAAATTTGAAAATCCCAAAAATTATCTCTTTATTTTTGCATTTAATTTGCGAGAACTGCGCTCGGTCTGATTCATGTGGGGGTCATGATATGTAGGCAATCCACGTAGGATTTGACCATAACCAAAAGAAAAAGAAAACAAAAAGGAAAAAGAGGAAAAACCACAAAAAGGCAAAAGGAAAAGAAAATAGTGGAAAAACAAGAAAGAAAGGAAAGAAAAATTAATATGCTAAATGCCCTAACGCTAACATGGTGGCTTCATTTTTCATTCCAGAAAGGTGNCTTAGTAACTCGCAAGCTCGCCGCGGTTCGGACCCTTGGTAGTGATTTAAGCCTTTAAAAATCAAAAGAATCAATTTTCCAGAAAATTGTCATTTATGCGGTCGCATATCAGCTATGCGGACCGCATTCCTACCGCGGAGTGAAGCAGAGAGTTGGTCTAAGTTGATGTCAAAAATGCGGTCCATTATGCGACCGCATAATCGATATGCGGATCGCATTCCTACCGCAGAGTGAACCAGAGAGTTGGTCTAAGTTGATGTCAAAAATACGGTCCATTATGCGATCGCATAATCGATATGCGGACCGCATTCCTATCGCAGAGTGAAGCTGAGAGTTGGTCTAAGTTGATGTCAAAAATGCGGTCCATTATGCGATCGCATAATCGATATGCGGACTGCATTCCTGCCGCATAGTGGATCAGAGATGTTCAGTGATTGGGGAAAGTTCTGCGGTCCAATATGCGGACCACATTTCGATTCTGCGATCGCAGAATGCGACCGCAGATCTCACCCGGACTTGTATTTTCTAAAATTTAAAACCCGACCCCCTTTCTAATATAACACCCTAACCCCTCATTTTAACCATTTTACTGAACAAAATAAGAGAGAGGGAGGAGGGATTCTTGAGAGAAAGGTTTATCTTCTTCAAAATTGTTCCTCAAATTACCTGGTCTGGAAAATTCTAAAGCAAGTGTCTTCATCTCCATTTCTACAGGTAAAATCCC
>MU700010.1:67822-158942 GCA_026770625.1 Nicotiana glauca | reverse complement strand
ATCATGATGAAATCTTTTGCCTTTTCACCACCATCAAAAGGCAACTAGTGAATAAGTTATGTTTTATTTTATTTTTCTTTAGGGAGTTTTTTTTTTCTGTTGTTTTTTTGTGGTGGGAGGGGGGGGGGTGTTGATGGACCAAGTGTATTCCAGCTAATGAGATGTGACGAATAGACTAATTAATAATAAAAGCCAAATGAACCCATAGGCCACAAAGATATGGAGTAAAAATTAGACAAAGATCAATGGTGCAAAGATGATTATGTTAACAATACCTTTATTGTTACGACAAGAATATGGTAAAGTATCAAGCAGACATTATATTCATAAAACTTACCAAAGCATCTAGTCATCGTACTTCTAATTTGAACTCTCAAGTATTAGTGTTTAACTATAAAATGAAATTTTGGTAGCTTTATTTTTAAAAAAGTTCGGGTTACTGATAATCGAAAAAATGAATAATAGAAATTGATTTTGATAACAATAAGATCAATAGCATAAAACAAAGTAAATAAGTATATTCACTTGATATTTCGTGTCCTTACAAATGACCAGTCTTCTCCTTTTTATAGTTATCTCTAAGATATACGTTTTGCCTTTGTCATAATAAGGTCATTATAGACCATTAAAGACATTAAATGCTATGTTACATAATCATTGTAATTTAATACAGATTCTCTAACGTTTTCAGTATTTAATATTTATTAAATACTGTATCTGTACTCTCTTGTGTTGTCAGATTCATTCTTCTTAACTTTTAGATTTAAATAGGTACGTGTGTCGAGTCTTTTGAATATCTGCTCGTGCCTCTGCTTGTGCCTCTGCTCGTATCTGTTGCAACTCGTGCCTCCTTGCTTACCATCATTCTTTGACCAGCCTTCGTGTCATGACACGTCATCTTTCAATCACTTCAATATGTAAACTCAATTTTTTTCAATATAAATAGACTACATGCACGCACGCACAGATTGGCACAAAATACAGGTGTAACACACATACATAATATATTATATATGCATATACATATACATATATACATATACATATACATATACATATACATACATACATATATATATATATATATATATAGATGTGTGTGTATTATGTATGTGCATTACACGTATAAAAAAATTAAATTGTTGCACATTGAAACAATAGCTGAAGTTTAGTATCTTCTAAACATTTAAAGATGATGAATTTCATTGAATTAGTTATATAATATTGATAACTAAATTTTTTTATTATGAGATATAAATATGTTATATTATTGTATCTTGCCTAATATCTTTTTAGATTACAAGTAATACAAATTCGGACTACAAATTTGACCAATGACACTAATAACTTGTTTGGACAAACTTCTAAAATCATCTTAATTTGAAAGGTATTTTTTCCAAAAGTGTTTTTCCAAATAATAATTTTGGTGAGAAGCAACTTGTGTTTGGCTTATTAACCTGAAAAATACTTTTGAGCAATAATTAAAAGCCATATGTGTGTGTGTATATATATATATATATATATGTGTGTGTGTCCATAAAGTTTAGCAAGTTTTTGGAAATTTTTCGAAAATGTATTTTTCAAAAATCAAAAAGTGATTTTGATCATTTTTTCAAAAATTACAAAACTTTTTTCCCACTAACAAAACTACAATATTACTTGAATTTGTTATTTCTTGGAATATCTTATTGTTGAGTGTTGATGTTGAAGTTGTATATTGTTGTAATACTATTCTTGTTAAGCTATTCACTTTCAGTTGCTATTGTTGAGACTCTTGTACACATTATGATTGGGCCATGTGCTACTTATTGTTGGGGAGGAATTCAGACTCCCACGGCTCGTACCCTAGAGTAGTGAGTCTATGTTGGCCAGGCCCTAGAGGTTATATGTAACTAACCGGGCCGGTCGATTTGTACATTTGCATTCCATTCAGCTATTTGAAGTCTTGAGCATCATTGTATGAGGTATTATGACTTGTGTGAATCGTCGGTTTTGGTTTCAGGTTATTTGAAATTGATTTGGAAGAATGAATTTCATATTGAAGCTTTAAATTAGGAGAGTTGACCAAATATGAATTTTTAGTATTCGACCTCGGATTGGAGTTTTGATGGTTCTTTTATGTTCGGATGGTAATTTTGGACTCGGACGTATGTCCAGATTTGCATTTGGATGTTTCTAGAAGGTTTCGACACTAATTGGTGAAAGTTCAAAATTTGAAGGTTTGGAAAGTTCATACGTTTGGCCGAGAGTTGACTGTGAGGATATCGGGTTCGAATTATGGTTTTGAGATATGCAATAGCTTCGTTATGTCATGTGAGACTTGTGTGCAAAATTTGAATTCATTCGGGGTTGATTTGATATGTTTTGACGCGAGTTTTGAAGTTGAAAATTCAAAGTTCATTAAGTTCGATTTGAGGTGTGATTCATGATTTTGATGTTGTTAGGTGTGATTTGAGGCCTTAAGTAGGTCCGTGTTATATTACGGGACTTGTTGATATATTCGGACGGGGTCCGAGTGGCTCAGGTGTATTTCGAGGTGAGTTTTGAGCTAATCTGGGCATTTCGCCACTAGGATGATGTTCTGGAACAGTTGGAGTGTGGATGACACAATTTGGAGTGCTGAGGCAAAGTCTTATGTGCGGACCTTAGAGAAAAAATACGGACCGCAGAGGAAAATTGCGGACCGCAGAGGAAACGTGCAGACCGGAGAGAAAATATGCAGATCGCAGAAATCCTCTTGCGGCCGCAGAAAGGAGAATATGTAGGTTTGATGGTCTAACTTTGGAGTTTTATATCTTTTAATCTATAAGAAATTTGGAGATGGTCCAAAAATGAAAGTTTTAGCCCTTTGAATCTAGTTTCCATAAAGACCATTAATCATTTAGACATCTGTACAGAATGTTTTGGCCAATTTACTGAAGCCTGATAGTGCAGTCACTGTGAAGTGCGACCGCACAATTTGGAATTGCAGCCGCGGAGCCTGGAATGTGCGGACTGCACAAAAAATGTGTGGTCAACACAATGAGAGGTCAGATTTTGTATTATATAAACAAGGGTTAGAGTATTATTTCACATTTGGACTTTGGGAGCTCGGTTTGTGGCGATTTTACGTGAGTTTTTCAAGAAATTCATCGGGGTAAGTGATTCTAACTCCGATTTGATTAATATAGATGAATATATCATTGTCTTCATCATTTAATTAGTATTTTGAGATAAAACTTGGGGTTTTTTTTGCCTAAAGTTTCATACTATGAGTTTTTGAGTTTCGAACATCGATTCGGAGTCGGATTTGAGTGAAACAAGTATGGTTGGACTCATAATAGAATTGGTTGACGGATTTTGTGAGTTTTGTCAGGTTCCAAGGGGCAGGCCCGATTTGGACTTTTGGGATGATGTTTGGGCTTTGATTAAATATTTAACCTTTATCGGTTGGGTTTGTTCCTTTGGCATTGTTTGATGTATTTGAGTTGCTTTTGGCTAGTTTCGAGCTATTCAGAGGTCTGTATGCGTGAGATGGAATTGTTGGGAGCATCATTTGGCTTGCTCGGTATTGGATTTGGCTTGTTCGAGGTAAGTAACACTTCTAAACTTGGGGCTGAGGGTATGAAACCCCAAATTATATGTTATGTGTTTGGTGTTGAGGTGATGCACATGCTAGGTGACGGGCGTGTGGGCGTGCACCATGTGAATTGTGACTCCATTATTCGTATGGTATTGTGCAGTTACTTGATCTTATCTGTAACTATGAAATCTCTACATACTAGAGTTATTGAATTGTGATTCATGTTAGAAACCATGTCTAAGCTTCATGCTTATTCTGTTGGGACCCACTGCATTCTTATTGCTGTTGAATTAATTGTGTAAGCTGCCATTTCATACCCAGTCATGTTCATTCATTTCATATCATATATCAGTCTCCGTTGCTATTTACACATCATATCATCATTCTAGGCTAGTATCATGGCATTGTGAGCCCGAGCGACTTGAGAGTTTGATGACTGAGTGAGTTCGAGTGCCTAATTGTGAGGACATTGATATTTCAGCATGTGCGTTATTCGTGCAGCACGTGAGTTGTCTGTGTGGATCCAGATATTGATACTATGGAATGTGAGTTGTCTAGGCAGATTATATTGCTTGGGCTGAAGGAACCTCTTCGGAGTTTGCACACACCCCAGTGAGCGCAATTGATTATTTATATATATATATATATATATATATGTGTGTGTGTGTGTGTGTGTGTGTGTGGATTGGATTGCACACTGCAACGATACCTATGGCTATATATATATATATATATATGATCAGGTTGCAACACCGCAACGAGCCTTATGGCTATGTACATGTGGATCAGATTGCACATCGCAACAAGCCTTATAACTATATGTGGATTGGGATGCACGTGCACTGTAGGTATTTTATAGTGGTGAGTGATTGAATGTGCTGAATATTGAGCAGGGTGAGAGAGAAAGCGTGACAGTGAGATTGAGTACTATGAGAGTGTGAGTACATGAGTTCATCACTGATATGCATTGCATTTTACATGCATACTTGATAGAGATGCATTTCCTACTGCTACCCAGTTTTGGTGACATTCATAATTTTTCCTATATCTTGACATGTAGGCATAGAGATGTACTTTCCTCATGTTATCTGAAAATGAAATATCTTATTTATTGTTGAAAGTTATTTGGGAAAATCACTATTCTCATATGCTTTGGGGTTTTCGGTGAAAGATCTGGGATTTACTATTATACTTGAAAAGCATGTCTATTTTTGTGTAACTGTGAACGAGCTGAGCATCTTACCTCTGAGTTATTTTCTTGTACCCTTTTATTATATTATTATGGACTGTTGCTGACTATTGGAAGTAGACTCTGAACCTTGTCCCAGCTCGTCACTATTTTCAACGGTTAGATTTCTTACTTATTAAGTATATGAGGTCGGTTGTACTCATACAATACTTCTGGACCTTGCATGCAAATGTTGGATGTTGATGTTGCTCATATTGACGGGAGATGGAAGACATACCTGCATTTCGGTTGCAGCAACCTCTTATTCATTGTAGCCTTATATTTATAAAAATCTATTTATGTACATTTTTAATAGATGATGTATTTATTTCATACCAGCTTTGTAAACTCTAAGTCTTAGAAGCTCATGATTTGTATACTAACAGTCCTTGGGAATGTATATGATTCAAATACTTTCTTTTACTTAGTTTTCTTATTAAATTTTTATTGGAATCCGACATCTTTTAATTGGCTTACCTAGCGGATTGGGTTAGGCGCCATCACGACTAGTTGGATTTTAGATCGTGATATTATACCAGTGCAGCCGGGTGTCCAGTTCAGCTTGAGGTTAGTGCAACAACATCTGAGGAGGAGTAGCTTATACTTGAGAGGTACAAGTAGTACCATCTTACTACGTTCAGCGGCCTAGCTACAGAGGATGCATAGGTTTAATAAAGGGAAATGTCACCGTATTCTCTGCACAACGAGGCAATTTTATGCTTGTAGTTCCAAAAAAAAGTTTATCAGTAACAAGATTGACCACCATAGGGTAGTAGACTATTCCAAAAAGTTTTAAAATGAAGCATGATTTAGAATTAACATATAAAACCTTAGATGAGGGTCTAACAGAATAACAAACAAGAAACAAGAAAAATACAACCTTCACATGAAAGTTTTCATCATGAAAAACTTAATGAAAGGAATAACATAATAGAACAGGCTCATAATCAAAGAAATTACTTAATGAAGTAGGGGAAAACATTAGCATGCTAGTCAACATATGATAGGCATGTCAATTTGTAGAAGCAAGACAAACAAGCATCAGACCTGGTGCTAGTTGGCCACATATAGGAGGAGAGGCTAGTTATTTCATCCTAAAGTCTTAGACAGTATTTAGAGAATACAGGATTGAAGAAAAAAATTCAGAAAGCACGCATGAAGTAGTAGGAAAGTATGCTTGGCATGGCAATATGATCAAGTATTAGTTTTAGGAAATGTCAAGTTGCACATGAATGATTCCATAGGGATTAGAACACATTCCGGGTATGAATTGGTTTAACCACAGAGTTCAGAACAAGGCAGGGAAATAAACTCATGCCAAATAGCAGATAGAAGTATTCAGGCACAAACACATTAGGCTAAATAAGCTTACGAGAGCCAAAAATCATTCTTATTGAACACATTTAATAGACATATATCAGAGTTGGGGATTTAGGCAAGTTCAAATGCTAGAAAAGTTCGGAGTCACAAAACAACTTCAAAACCAATAAGGTTGCAAATAGAGATGGAATAAAACATATTGATTCACAAAAGTTTCAGTGGCATGAGTATACAGAAAATGAACACAAATGAAAGAGGATGAAACTGCGAAGGCCAAGGAAATTACCAGATACGAATTGATAAACAAATAAACAAGAAGAACAGTCTCAATAGTACTCCAAACGTCAATGAAGAGCACTAGAACCCAAAGTCTTAGTGCGTCGGAGTTTCTAAGTGTTTCTGATGAACCCTGGGCAATGCTCGCACTAAGAAAGGTCAATTAGTCGAATTCCGATGGCCTTGACTTTCCGCCGGCCAAGAGCCAAAGTTGAACAATATAGAGTGAAGGAAAAAGAGAGTAATAGTGATTAATGTCCTTCAAAAGGGAAATTGTTGAGGGGTTATATAGTGGCAGAAATCGAACAAGAAAACATGGAAAACAATTAATCAAACACCAATAAGGAAAGAAAATCATTCAAGTTTAAGAAGGAAAAATGAAAATCATATGCATAGACTATTCCGAATCAAAATAGGTAAAAAACGGACGAAACCTAGTTTGACAAGTAGTCAAAATTAAATCAAGAATATCGGCAAATCGGACCCATACGGCCTTGTTTAGAGTGTATACAGATGGATTTTCGTCTGAATGTTATAGGTTGAGGATGATTGCACCCGTTTCAGAGAAGTAATACTTACCAAAATCGGTCAAATACAAAGTAATACCACAAGTGTATGTGTGATAACGATATGGTGCAAATAAGGTAAGCAGACCGTGAAAGGATTTTCAGGATTCAGCCGAGTTTTGAGGGGATTTGGCTAGGTTCAGAATCTAGCAAATCTGTCATTTTCCCTCACCACTCCAGATGTTAATTTTCCAAATATTCAGAACCCCATACCGCCACAAAATATCCCAAAGCAACAAAAGCATCCCGCTCCTCACCACCACTACAATACCTGCCATACCTCAAATAACACCCCACTGCTCATCCCAGAACTCCAGCACTCCACAAATGACCACTTCCACACCCAACATAATGCCCTCATCTACGTGGAAACTATACCACACCCTACCCAACCCATCTCAAGCACACCTGAGTCTGATGATAAAGATATGCTCATCAGAAACCTAGCTGAAGAACTTAAGAAATTGAGTAGCAGAATTCAAGGCGTTGAAGGTAGTAAGGGAATTGAAGGGTTGAACTATGAAGATCTTTGCATACAGCCCGATGTCGAACTGCCCGAGGGGTACAAACCTCCTAAGTTTGAAATGTTTGATGGTACAGGGAATCCAAGGGCCCATTTAAGAACGTACTGTAAAAAATTGGTTGGAGTAGAAAAAGACAAGAAAATCCGCATGAAGCTTTTCATGAGGAGTTTGAAAGGAGATGCTTTATTTTGGAACATTAGCCAAGATCCAAAGAAGTGGTCGAATTGGGTAAGCATGGCGTCTGATTTTATGGACAGATTTAGGTTCAACATGGAGAATGCACCAGATATGTTCTATATTCAAAATCTAAAGAAGAAGCCCACAGAAATATTCTGCGAGTACGCTACTCGTTGGAGGTCTAAAGCTGCCAAGGTTAGACCCGCCTTAGAAGAAGAACAAATGAATAAATTCTTCTTTTGGGCCCAAGACCCACAATATTATGAGAGGCTGATGATGATCAAGGGCCACAAGTTTTCTGACATTATCAAGCTGGTGGAAAGGATCAAAGAGGGCATCAAAAGCGGCATGGTTAAGAATTTTGAGGCCTTACAAGCTACAAAAAAGGCCTTATAGTCAGGCGGTGTGTCCAAGAAAAGGGACGTAGGAGCCGTAATGGTGGCACAGAGAACTAAATCTCCCGTCAAATACCAAGCCTTCCACTACTAGAAAATAAGCCTAAGGCAACGCCACACGTTCTGTTGCCATAGCAAAAAAATTCGTTGCGATAAAGCTAGTGCCACGGTTTAGCATCTATTGCAGGAACTTGCGTCGCTACTGGTCTATTGCAATATCTACAAGCAACGATTTCATAATCGTTGCCATAGGAGCATCTACTGCGATGGTTTTATCATGAGCAAATCCAACGATTAATATTGAGTTATGGCAACGGTTCTGAATCGCCACTATTTGTGTATTGTGATGCTTGAGAACCGTTTCTATTGATACTACAACATTTTATATATTGTTTTGTTTTACCTGTTGGAACGGTTATTACAGGCTGATGCAACAATTAAGCTGAGCTATTGCAACACTTAAGCTGAACTACTGCAACGATTATGCTGAGCTACTGCAACGGTTATGCTGAGCTACTGTGACTACTGTTGGAAGCTATTAACAATATTACAATAAGATAAATGTATAATACACTGAAATTAATATATAACTAATGAAATATATTCATCAGTAGAATCATAATTCAAAACATACAACTACGATTATCCAGTTATAAAAGTAAAATATACGATAAAAGTGTTTAATAATCCAAGATTTGGAATACATAAGTTTGCAAAATAGTTCAAAAATAAAAATATTCCTAGATTGTCTGAAGATTCTTCAACCAATACTTTTAGGTAAGGTCTTCACTGCTTTCATCTCCCCCTTAATCATTTGGTTCACTTATAATTTCAACAAGAACAAAAATAGTTAAAGGGTAGGAAAAAAATTCTCAATATAATTATTATTTCACTATATATTAACACCAATAAAATAATACAAGTACTTAGAAGACAAAATAAAAAATGAAATTGGCATTGCCACTTCAGAAATCAAGCTACAAAAAAGAACCAGAAGTCCAAGTAAGCAAAATGTTACACCAAAAAAAAGTCACCCTCAAAATGTTACACCAAAAGAAGTCTAAGTATGCAAAATATACTATAAAGGAGGGCGGTGCACGCATCAGTGTTGGATCTTGAGACTTATTTTGACAAGTACTGGGGTCCTCACCCTCAAACCGGTGTGTTTGTGCCATTGCTACTTTACATTCTCTATTGGAGAATAGGTACTTAGATTTTTACTTAAAAATGTGAAAGAGAGTATAATGTTCAAGGAAATGTGCACCACATTACCAGCATCATGATTTCATACACCAGGGTAGCAATAATAACTACAAAATTATGCACCACAACACCAAAATTTCAGTAGCACAATGAAACACTAGCAGATCAATTACAGTAGGTTGCCATGTGGATATTAAATACATATCCAAGATCAAAAAGCTTTACTAATCTATTTTTGTTCTCGATCAATTCAGAAAACTTCGATTTCTACATTTACTGAGTTTTCCGAGCAGCACAAATGTGTGTGTATATATTTATGAGTATGTTGAAGAAGCTTATCGAGAAGGCTTCTTTTGTCAAGAACAATGATTTCCTTTCATATTAATATAACAAGTACAAAGTTTCACAAATAGTGGTTAGAACTCCAGCAAATTGTTTCTAATTTTTTTTTAATTAAACTTCAAGTTTATAGAAATAGAGATGCAAATGGGGTGAGCAGAAATGTCTTTGGGGTAATTTCTTATTCATATACTTCACCTGGCAGTGATTGAACATATATCTATGGCTTTCTAGTGGCTAGATTACCTCAGCTTACCAATTGAGCATTATCAAGGATTTGCTCATCTGGAAATACTTAAGAACCTCTACTGCAATTTGGAGTTCGTTCATGCTGGATGCAACATTACTGTAAACTACATCTAAAACATTAATGCATCATCCTATGTTTACGGAAGCTTTATGTTAGTGGCAAAGAGGACTTAGTTCAAGCATACAATTTTATCATCTATGATGGTCTGTTAACAGCCAGATGATCTCCTCAAAACTGTCCAAATATGCAGATGTTGTTTTCAGTCAATAAAACTGGTAGAGGCAGCTTTCACAGCCGATTTTAAATTTGAAGTGTATCCATAATCACAATGGTAGCTCACTACCTTGATCATTGAACTACACAAGCAATACTGTACTAAATGAGATTGAGGCCGCAACTATCCATACTTAATTATGGAAGGTAAAGTTAACAGCATAGAGGGACTCAGAGCACTTTCCAGTTTTCATGAAAAATTTGAGCTAATTATTGTCCCAGTTTTCTATGATGTGGATCCATCAAATGTGAGGAAACAAAATGGGGAGTATGCTGATTTTTTTTCTAAATTTGAAGCTAACTTGGTTGATGATAGAGACAAAGTGCTAAGGTGGAGGGAAGCACTTACTAAGGTAGCTAACATATCAGAGCATGATTTGCGCAACACTTACAATGGGTCAATGGTGATTTTTGTTCTAAATTCTTATTTCCATTTTACTCCAAAAAGTTTTCAAAGTTCTGATATTCTCATTGTATATTAACATCTTCTTGATTTTGGTAACATAATTTCCTATTATGGGAACATTTATGTAAAAATCTAGAGTCTGCTAACTGAGAAGGCAGAAGATTATCATGCAGGGACATCAATAAATAATAGTAGAATATCAAGCAGAATTAATCGCCAAAGCAGTGTAAAGCAAAGGTACGTGCTAGTTCTATTTTTGCAAAAAATGGGCTATTTGGTAAGCAGCAAACCAGTACAGGAATATAATTTCAAGCAAGAATGGGCTTCAGTCATATGGCTTTGTTATTGAGAAATCAATCTCTGTTTTTAAGAGATACAAATTGCACACACAACAAAGAGGAAAAAAGAGACCAGACTCTGTTTCTAAGAAATCAATCTCTATTTTTGAGTGATACAGATTGCGCACACAACCAATCTATAACTAATATCAAAAAGAAATCGAACCTTGATTGTTGCTGCCAAAAGATGGTCTGCCAAAATAACAAATTTAAGAAATTACTGGAGATACATAATTATATCACTTAATCTAAAGCTTTCTCTACTGCACAAAAAGAAAGAGATGCAAACTATGACAATGATATTAATGGCAAGACCAACTAATGTGCTAAAGTAGCATATATGTGATAATACTAAAAAGTTATATGCATTATCTCGTGTATTTTAAAACAATCATGGTACTGTTCTCATCACATAGCAATTCTGGCAGGTATAATCTCCTAAAAAGTAAAGCAAGCCAAGAACTTATTAGTTACCTAGAGAAATAGTGGTACTAAATGTTGCACTTTCTTTTCAAATCGGGTTCTTAATTAGAACTTCATCGACTATCTTTTCTCGTAATAGATATATCAGATTTCTTGAAAGAATGAAGAGAAAGGAGATATAGTTAGTTTAGAAGGTTAATTGGGGGTTATAAATTAGTAAATGTTGGACCAACTAATGAAGGAAATATAGAAATTTAGTTAACCATGTCCACACTAATTAAGTTATGTTGTTACACGTAACACGTCAAATAAAGGAGCCTCTCTCTCTCTCTCTCTCTCTATATATATATATATATATATATATATATATATATATACTACATAAGGTGTAGTATTTTAGTATTCTTGTTGCCTTACATGTTATGATCTTTAACGTTTAACACTACCACAAATATTTCCCATCTTATTCCACATTCACTAAAATGGTAAACAAAGTGTGCTTGATCTAGTTCTTATATTTCTTCACTTATATGACCAATTTTCCTGCAGGTGAATCATCTAATATTTATCATCAGTCCTGGTAGCTTAACTTGATATGTGATATTTTTACACATATATATTTTTACACCCAGTTCAGGTATATGAAATTCGGTGGTCCAGTTCCTCGTAGACCAGCTGAAGATTTGGCTTTTTCAGTTACAAGGTTTATTCAGAACAACGACTCATTCTTCAATGACTATATGGTTAATTATTTGTTTTTGTTTAAGTAGAGGACCTTATAAAAGATAAGCATTTTTTTACAAAAAGATTAAGATATCTTTTTTTCATGTATATGTAGTACCATGGGGGAACAAATTTTGGTAGGACAAGTTCAACACTTTTTATTGCCACTAGCTATGATTACGATGCTCCGCTAGATGAATATGATATGCAAAATAAAGCAAGACATATAACTGTATTTTCTCAAATTTACACATATTTACACAACAAATGGAAAGTTGATTTATTCTATGATGTAATAAGGCTGCTGAATGAACCAAAGTATGGGCACTTGAGGGATTTGCATTAAGCTATCAAGCTATCTGAACCAGCTTTAGTTTCCTCATATCCCATAGTCAATTGCCTTGGAAAGAATCAAGAGGTCATTCTGATATAGAATCTTTACCTTTCTAGTCGAATTATGATCTTAATTTTGGTCACCTATTAACACAGATTTTCAAGAACACGGAACTTACCAAATATTTTCACTTGCAGCTGGCTCCTCAAGCAATCCCAATAGTAATTTTCTTCTCGGACCTGAAAACAAAAGTACTGCTTATGTTTTTAACTGCAGGATTCAAGGAAAGGAAATCCCAAACCTATAACTTTATGTATAAGATCATAAAGCAAGAAAATATGAAAGAACTTGTGTACATATTAGGCTAGGTGAAATAGAGAATACTTGTAATATATTCACTCATTTATGTTCTTGACATCACATGTTTATGTTTAAAGAATGTAAAATGGCTATATTTTGGATGAAGGTAGTAACTTATTTGTCATTCTAAACAGATATGAAAACCAAGATTGCGAGGCTCTTGCTTGTCATATTAACTTTCTATTGACGCAATGCAGAATGAAGCTGAAAGTGAGTATCAATAGGTATTGACATGCTGTTGTTCTTTTTTGAAGCATTATCCAGCAAAAAACTTGCATTTAAATTGCTTTGCATGGTTGAATCTTTGAAGGGAAGACTTGAACAACTGATTCGAATTCGAGGACCCTTAATTGCTTCCAAAAATTTAGCAATGAATATATACTATGAAAGTTATCTAACTTAATTTGAGTTCATTTCATATTGGCACATTCTGAGTTACATGTAATGTATTATTTTAAAGATGAAAGCTATTTATAATTATGAGACTCACTTAGCGGAAAGGAGGATTGAATACAAAAAGTAATTACCTTAATGAATTGAGCAACCTCCCAGCTGCACATGCTTCTTGCAAAGCATCAGTAGCTGTAAAGAGAGCAATTTACTATTCTGTATGGCACAACAGAGAAGATAGGGGTACAAATTCTGAAGAGAAGTTGAAATGAAACTCAATGTGTATTTGTTTCGCAAAAGCACAACAGTAAGATGAATACAACCTTTTTCCATTACACTAAACTAATTCGGTATTTCGGTATACCGAAATACCAAAATATCAAAAATCCAATGCCGCGTACCGAACCGAATTACCGAAATACCGAAATATTTGTACCGAAATAAACCAAAATACCGAATAAACCAAAACCAAAATACCAAATTAATTCGATTTAGTTCAGAATTCGATTTTCGGATTTTATGCCCACCCCTATCTAAAATCCCCCAAACCCACAAAACATAAGCCAAAAAGCCAACCAATTATTAACTTTTTCTCTGCCTCACAACATCTTTTTCCTGGATCACTAAAGCAACAGAATTTCTAATGAGAATTGTTTGTGGATTTGTAAACTAATTAGAGAGAATTATAATGTAACAGAATTTCCAAGAGCACAGCGATTTATAAAGCAACAGAATTTTCAGGAGCACAACAATTTGTAAAGAAACAGAATTTCCAAAGCACAACGATTTGAAATTAAAAACATGTTTAGAAAATCCGGCAAAAAATCGATTCGAGGTCTTTGCTTCAAACTGAAGATGCCTCAACAAACTCTCTATTGATGAATGAGAGCAAAAATTTAAGAAAACAAATCTGTTTTGAAGGAAAAACAGAGTTGGATAGAGATCAGAACCTCTAAGGCAGGTCTTTTAGGGCTGAACAAAGCTCTTGAATTTTTCGGCCGTAAGCCTTTCTCGCGGTGGTAGCTTGAGTGTGGACGCAGGTCTTTTAGGGCTTGTATCAAATTTAGGCTTTTTATTTTTTGTATCTGTATTAGGACTTTTACTTTTTCTTTTTATTTTTCCTTGAGATGCTTTGTCTCTTTTTTGTGAAAATAAGGCGCGAAAAAGTTAGAAGTGGGAAAATAGGGAGGGAAAGTAAAACCCACCCAGTAGCCTTTTTTTTCAAGAACCGTTGCCAAAGATGACTCTATTGCAACGGATTAAGACACCGTCACAATACGTCAATCTATAGCGACGGTTTTTTTCCTAATTCAATAGTTTGCTTTACTACCTATCTTAGTAGGTCTGAGAAGATTATACGACGGTTGTATCCGTTGCCATAGATTTTTTATTGCAACGTATGAGTAACCGTTGCTAAAAATATTGTTGCCATAGGTCTATTTTCTAGTAGTGTTCCCAATGCCTCCACTTACATACAAACTTACTCCAAACTACCAAGCACCCTCACCCTCTTACCAAGCTCCACCACCCGCTTACCAATCACCTCCCACATATCAGCCTACTTTGCCCAAATATTCCCAACCAGCACATGTTTTTCAAGCATACAATACTCAACCATCCCACTATCAATCTCCTCCTCCACGCCAAAACTTCCCTAGACCTCGACCAAAATTTGACCGAAGGCCTCCAAAACAATATACGACTATTGCTGAGCCTATTGGCCAGTTGTATAAAAGACACAAAGCTGCTGGTTATGTCACCCCTATTCCTACTGCTCATGAGAACCCTTCCCAATGGGTTAATCCAAATAAATCCTATGCATACCATTATAACATGAAAGGATACACCATTGACGAATGCTGCTCTCTGAAAGATAAGATCCAGACTTTAATTGATAACAAGATTATTCTGGCAAAGGAACCTGCTCCGATTCTCAGCAATAACCCTCTGCCAGACCAGAAGGGTGGAGGCGTTCACATGATTAAAATAGAGGATGATTGGGATCCCAAAGAATTGATTGGTTTGATCACAGAAGGTAATGACCCAAGGCAGCCAATAGTCACCCTTAATCTGATCGTAGTTCAGATTCAGCCTTCTAGGGACACCGAGATAAATATGTCCATGCCACTTGAGTTTGAAGCACCATCCTCTACAAAGACGACAACACCAATTGAGGTCAAATTCATGTCGCCAGCAAATGCACCTACACCTTTTGAAGTTGCAGTTCTACCGCCCAAGGTGCATGCTCCATTCGGAGTAAAGATAGCCACGCCAATTCCATTGGCAGCTATACCTTAGGACTACACAACCGAGGCAAGAAAGAAAGGCAAGGTCATGTTCGAAGAAGCTATCGCGGCACGGGGAATGTCAAGAACTGGTAGGGTTTATATCCCGAAACATTTGGCTGAGTCAAGCAAGTAGGCCTCTAGTCGGCCAACCATCACTGAGACAGGGACAGATGACCTCTGGAGAAAGATACAAGCCAAGGAATACTCGGTCATTGATTAGCTGAATAAAACACCGATGCAAATTTTTATCCTTGCTTTGCTACAGAATTTCGATGCACACAAGAATGCCCTATTAAGGGTGCTGAGCGAAGCATATGTGCCAAGCAACATCACCGGCGAAGAGATGGCTAACATGGTAGGACAGGTACTGGAAAGTCACAAGATCACTTTTCATGAAGATGAGTTGTCACCAGAAGGGTTGAGTCACAACAAGGCATTGCAAATCACCATACAATATGAAGATTATTTTATCAACAGAATCCTGATTGATGGAGGATCCAGTCTCAAGATTATTGGTAACACTCAGGACATTGGGTAAGGGACTGTATGAGATCAAGGATGAGGCCATCAACGTGAAAGCTTTTGACGGTTCCCAAAGGTCCACCATTGGGGAAATTAGTCCGTGTTTGTAAATGGGGACTACTTGGTTCGATGTTGATTTTCAAGTGATAGACATGCCGACATCTTATAATCTATTATTGGGACGATCATGGATTCATGCCGCTGGGGCCGTAGCATCAACACTACACCAGGCAGTGAAGTTTGAGTGGAATCATCAAAAGGTGATCATTCACGGCGACGGCAACAATCCCATATACAGTCGCTAGACCATCCCAACAATAGGAGGCAGAAGAAAGATAGGGAGGGAGACCTATCACCACATCGAGCGAATCAACACCGTTGACAAGGACAAATGGTGGGACAACAAAATTGAAAGCATATTGAACAGGAGCGGATACGAACATGGCAAGGGGCTTGGAAAGAACCTCTTAGGGATCGCTAAGCTTATAAAAGTCAAGAAAAATGGCACCACCTTCGTTCTGGGATATGAGTATACCTGGAAAGAATTCAACAGCTGGTCGCCACCATGGCGCGGTCCTTACTACCCATTGGAGCAGCCAATACCATGCTTGGAACAGACTTTCCAATCGGCCGAAGTTATCTACGGGTCAGAAGAAGAGGAAGCACTGGCAGCAGTGAGGAATTTGTTCCAGGAAGATGATGATATGGATTGCTGTGTCGTTTTCGAGGAGGAGGGGGAGGGAGGCCGTTCTATATAGGCTGTAAGCAAAGGAGCATGCCTCAATAACTGTACATCAGAACCACCATAGGCCGGCGAGCCTCGAGGTAGCAAGGCTGAACAAGTATCATGAACTATCTTTTATTTTTACTAGTTAACTTTTTCTTTCGCATTTTAAATTCCGCAATAAGATCTTCAATGTCAAAAACAGTTATGGAATTTATCAAAGCATTTTGATTTTGCTTATAAATCATCACTCTTATTATTTTCTCTCATTACTTTACTTATAGAGTATTACTATTACTTATCTTGATGAACCCATGACTGTGACATGCAATGAGACAACGCAATAAACAGACATTGATTCAGAGGAAGATGACATACCGGAAGAGATTGTTAAGGAAGTTGAGAATTTTGAAAACAGGCCGAAGTCCAACCTGGACGAGACAGAAATTGTTAATCTGGGGGATGAAGAAAATGTCAAAGAAACAAGAATCAGCATTCACTTATTGTCATAAAAAAAGAGGGAATGCACAGATTTCTAAAATCTAAAAGAATATGAGGAAATATTTGCCTGGTCGTACGATGACATGACCGGTCTAAGTACATCTATTGTGGAAAATAGATTGCTAACTAATCCGACATGTCCACCGGTAAAGCAGAAGCTCAGAAAGTTCAAACTTGATATGAGTTTGAAAATCAAGGAAGAAGTCACTAAGCAAGTCAAAGCTAAAGTTTTCAGGGTACATGGTTAGCTAACATCATGCCTGTACCAAAGAAGGACGGGAAGGTCAGAGTCTGTGTCGACTATCGGAATCTCAACCGGGCCAGTCCAAAAGACGACTTCCCCCTGCCAAATAAACACATCCTGATCGATAATTGCGCCAAGCATGAATTGCCATCATTTGTGGATTGTTTCGCTGGCTATCATAAGATCTGGATGGATGAAGAAGATGCTGAGAAAATGGCTTTCATTACGCCGTGGGGAAATGTACTGCTACAAAATGATGCCATTTGGGTTAAAGAATGAAGGTGCCACCTACATGAGGGCCATGACTATCATATTTCATGATATGATACATAAGGTGATCGAGGTGGACGTAGACGACATTATCATCAAGTCCAAGAAGGTCACCAATCACAAAGAGGATTTGAGGAAGTTTTTCAACAGATTGCGGAGATACAACCTAAACCTGAATCCCGCAAAGTGTGTATTTAGGGTTCCTGCTGGAAAATTACTTGGGTTCATTGTGACTCGCCGGGGAATAGAATTGGATCCATCAAAGGTCAAATCTATCTAAGAACTGCCACTGCCAAAGAACAAGAAGGACGTGATGAGTTTCTTGGTGAGACTCAACTACATCAGCCGGTTCATAGCACAATCTACAGTTATCTATGAGCCAATCTTTAAGATGTTAAAGAAGGACGCCACTACTAAATGGACGGATGACTGCCAAAAAGGTTTAGACAGAATCAAGGAATACTTGTCAACACCACTAGTCTTAGTCCCGCCTGAGCCAGGTAGACCTTTGCTACTCTACATCACAGTGTTAGATGGTGCCTTCGGTTGCGTCATGGGACAGCATGATAAAACGGGAAGGAAAGAGCAGGCCATTTACTATCTCAGCAAGAATTTCACTCCGTAAGAAGCCCAGTATTCTCTGTTAGAACGCACCTACTGCGCTCTAACTTGGGTGGCCTAGAAGTTGAGGCATTACTTCTGTGCCTATACTATATATCTCATATTGAGGATGAATCCTTTGAAGTACATTTTTCAGAAGCCCATGCCACCGGAAAGCTTGCCAAGTGGCAAATCCTGTTGAGTGAATTCGACATTGTATACGTAACTCAGAAGGCAATCAACGGATAGGCACTAGTAGATCACCTTGTTGCAAACTCCGTGGATGGAGAATACGAACTCCTGAAGACTTATTTTCCTGATGAAGAGGTATCATTCATAGGAGAAGACATTGCACAATCCTATGATGGTTGGATAATGTTCTTCGATGGAGCAGCAAATTTCAAGGGAGTCGGCATAGGAGCGGTTCTAGTATCAGAAACCGATCAACATTATCCGGTGTCTGCCAAACTTTGGTTCCCGTGCACCAACAATATGACCGAGTACGAAGCCTACATCCTAGGGCTCAAGATGGCTATTAACATGAACATTCAAGAGCTGCAAGTGATCGGAGACTCAGACTTGCTTATACACCAGGTCCGAGAAGAATGGGCAACCAAGAACTCCAAGATACTCCTATATCTGCACCATGTGCAGGAACTGAAGAAGAGATTCAAAAAGATAGAATTCCATCATGTTTCTAGAACGAATTCGCTGATGCATTGGCTACCCTGTCATCCATGATACAACATCCTATTAAAAACTTTATTGATCCAATTCCAGTAAAGATCCACGATCAACCAACTTATTGTACCCATGTTGAAGAAGAAGCAGATGGAAAGCCTTGGTTTCATGATATCAGTGAATATTTAACAAAAGGAGAATACCCAAGACTTGTAAATACTATTCAGAAATGCGCACTTCGGAGGCTGTCCAATAATTTCTTCCACAGCGGAGGAATCCTATATAGGAGGACTCCTGATTTGGGACTACTAAGGTGTGTCGACGCAAAGGAAGCATCCAAACTGCTAGAAGAAATCCACGCTGGGACATGTGGCCCACATATGAACGGTTTTGTCTTAGTAAAAAATATCCTTCGAGCTGGTTACTTTTTTATGACTATAGAGACAGACTGCATACAGTATGTCCGGAAGTGCCACCGCTGCCAGATACATGCAGACATGATAAAAGTATCGCTAAATGAGCTTAATGCAACAAGCTCACCATGGCCGTTCGCTGCTTGGGTAATGGATGTTATTAGACCAATCGAGCCTTCCGCTTTCAACGGGCACAAATTTATCCTGGTGGCAATCGACTATTTCACCAAATGGGTCGAGGCAGCATCGTACAAAGCAGTAACCAAGAAAGTCGTGGAAGACTTTGTACGCGACCGCATTATTTGTCAGTTCGAAATTCTAGAGTCAATCATTACTGATAATGGCTCCAACCTCAACAGTGATTTAATCAAACCTATGTGTGAGACCTTCAAGATCAAACATAAGAATTCCACAACCTATAAGCCTCATATAAACGGAGCTGTATAAGCCGCCAACAAGAACATCAAGAAGATATTGAGAAAAATGATAGAGAAGCATAAGCAATGGAACAAAAAGCTATCATTTTCTCTATTGGGGTGTCACACCACTATCCGCACATCAACTGGGGCAACCCCCTATATGCTGGCTTATGGTACAGAAGCCGTCATTCCCACTGAAGTAGAAATTCCTTCCTTAAGGATCATACAAGAAGTTGAGCTCAACGACACAGAATGGGTGAGAAGTCGTTATGTGCAATTAGCCCTTATCGACGGAAAAAGAATGAATGCAGTTTGCCATGGTCAACTTTATCAGAACAGAATGTCCAGAGCCTTCAACAAAAGAGTCAAGCTGAGACAGTTTACACCGGGACAGTTGGTGTCAAAGAAAGTTCTTCCCGCATCAAGATGAAGCCAAAGGGAAGTTCTCTCCCAACTGGCAGGGTCCATACATAGTTCACCAGGTTATAACAGGAAGAGCCCTTATACTTGCCGAAATGGATGGAGAAGTTTGGCCAAAACCAATCAATTCAGATATAGTCAAGCGCTATGATGTGTGATTTTTGTGCTTCCTTATATGATATAAATTGAAATACGTCTGAATTGATTCCCGTTTAAGAGGGGATACGTAGGCAGCCTTATGGGTTTGGTCACAATTCAATAAAATTTTCATTTCCCCCCGCAATTGGAAATTGGGGTAGAATTTTGAGGAGGACCCTCAAAATTTCGAAGTAATTTCAGCCAATCATCGAAAGCAGCCGTCATAAGCATCAACCCGTTAAACTGGGGTAGAATTTTGAGGAGGACCCTTAAAATTTTGTAGCAAGAGAGGTTGCAATGTTTTGAGCCACGTCACAGTCGTTGGTTCATCTAAAAGATATTTTTTTTTAAATTTATACTTATGTCGTATTTTTACAAATTCATGCATGTTTATTATCAAAATCGCTTTGTTCAGCGATGCTACCCCCCAAAGATACATACCATATCACCAGATCAAATCCGAACATGGCAAGCAAGGCCAGTGGGGATACGAACTAACCTCCCCTCTACAAACTCACAATTTTTCTTTGGATGTGTTGGATTGCTAAAGCATTTAACATACCATACATTCACGAGATAATCATTGTTCAGATATACAAATTGTTTGCGTTTACCAGCATTTGCTATCCATACACGCCGGCGATATTCCCTATATCGCAATGTCCCCAGCAGTCACAATGTCGCAACCTGCTATCAGCTAAGAAACTGTATTACTATTTGCCATTTTATTTTTATTTCTGCATTGCATAAGGCTACTATTCTGCCTTCCAAGACTAAACACTGTCTCCATCTGCATTTTCTGCATTGCATAAGGCTACCATTTTGCCTTCCGACACTAAACACTGTCTCCATCTGCATTTTTTGCATTGCATAACGCTACCATTCTACTTTCCAAGACCAAACACCATCTCCATCTGCATTTTCTGCATTGCATAAGGCTACCATTCTGCTTTCCGGGACTAAACATTGTCTCCATCTGCATTTTGCATTACATGGCTGAAAGATCGCCACCTCTACACTTGCATGGCTAAAAGATTGCCACCTTATTTACATTTGCATGGTTGAAAGATCGCCACCTTATTTATGATTGCATGGCTAAAAGATCGCCACTTTATTTACATTTGCATGGCTGAAAGATCGCTACCTTATTTACGCTTGCATGTATGAAAGATCGCCACTTTATTTACGCTTGCATGGATGAAAGATCTCCACTTTTTGCATCTCATGGGCTGAAAGATTGCCAAATACTGCATTTCATGGGCTGAAAGATCGCCAAATTGTCCAAAGACGTCATTTTTCGGAGGCACCATTTCCATGGCCTGAGGATTCCTTTAATTTTTTTGCATATTATTATTCAAAGACATCATTCTCATAGCCCGAGAGAATCATTTCATGGCCTGAGAATCCTTTATTATATGCTTCATGGCCCAGGACATCATGGTCTAAGGACGTCATCCTCACCGTCAAAGACAACATTCATGGTCCGACGGGAATTTACATCATGTTTAAATTTACGCATAATATATGCTTGTGGTACTTATTTGTAGGTGAACCGGTGAGCAACAGCCCTCTCGGAAGGAGCGCTCCCGCTCCAGTTCCCGCAGCCCTATCAGACTTCAACCATTCACCCCGTCCTAAATATTGCGTCCGTTCTTGAAAGTCTCCACCGGCATACTCCGCAGGCGGATCCCGAACTACATATGGCCTGATTCCTGTAAGACCAGGGATATGTAGGTAGCTCAAAAGCTAGGGCACGGCCTAAGTCCTCTTCAAACCATTTCGCCAGGTCAAAATTGGTCATCACATCTTTTCCTGACAACTCTTTCATCCTTCCCGGGTAAAGAGGGACAGCTATTGATACCCAATTTTTTTCTGTCTATTTGAATATCCAAAATACCTTCAAAATAGCATGTATATGCATATATAAGTATGTCCCAATGTTTTACTATTTTTCTTTAATTTTAAAAATATTTTTAAATCAATTTATTTCCCTATTTTATTAGAAAAACCCATTACTCCCAAAAATATCATTTTGGTGATTTATTTACTGAATTATCATACCTATACTAAAATATATCTAACATAATTTTTTCATATTTTTATAAATTTATTTAGTATTTTAAAAGCTAAATTACATATAATTGCAATATTAGCCTCTTTTACGGTTTAATTGTGTTTATAATTATAAAATTGACTCCAGTATTTTTAATTTGATAATTATGTATTATTAATCATTTTAGTTCCTTTAATTTATTTCCAAAAATTATTTTATTATTTTTAAAATTAAACAAGGGAAAAGTGACTATTTAAATACTAGCCCCGTTTATTTCAATTGCAGCCCCAAATCAACCCCCAATTTAACCCAATTCTAAAACCCAATTACCTTGACCCAAATCCTAGTCTACCCGACCCACGACCTTTTTAAAATAACCCGCCCGTATCCCCATTCAATCCAGGCCGTTGATCAAAATGATCAACGACCACCCTTTAATCTTTCCTTTTTAATTTTCCATTACCCCCAAACCCTAACCATTTCTCTCAAACTCCCTCTCAAACCCTAGCCGCCATCTTCAAGCACCACCCAAATCGCCTGAATCCATGGCTTCCAAAGCGATTAAAGGCCTGTACCTATCTCCTATGGCTCCTACATGCTCGATTATCATAGTTTCAAGGCCAGACATTGAAGAAGCTTGGTCCAGACCTCAGGTGCTTTTAGTTCTATGGCTGTCTCGGTAATTTCTGACCTTGCTCCGGCCAGCCATGGATATTCAAGCCTGCTCTTGGTTTCTCTTGCTTAGATCAATGACCTTCCAAGTCTTTCTCACCATCTGGGTTCTTCTGAAACCCTAACCTTCGAGGTTCTTCTGATTCTTTTAGATCCGTTGTAGATCTGTGTTTTCTCTAAGCTCCAAAACGTTTTCTCATGGTTTTTTTCAAAACTCTACTTTCAGAACCTTTGTCTTTTCTGATTTTGGGTTTTTGTTACTTTATTTCGAAGCTCTTATGATTTTTTAAACATGTGTACTGTGTTTCTTACGTTTTTCTCTACTTTGTTTCTTATGTTATTCTTCTACTGTGTTTCTTATGTTGTTCTTCTACTATATTGCTCTTCTACTATGTTTCTTTATATTGTTTTTCTACTGGAATATACATGTTAAAAGTCTTAGTTCCTTTTTGAGATTTCTGAACTTATTTCGTTAGTATTTCCGCCTGATTTACTTATTTTCATCTCTATACTCGATTGACGGGGAAAGCCCTAAATTTGGGAATTCATTCGAGTTTTGAGACTATTTGCTTTGTGATTTGCTTGTTCTTCATCTCTGAATTTGTTTGGTTTCATATCCCTAATTTCTTTGAACCTATTTGAGTTTCTGAAAGTTGTTTCATCTACTTCTCGATTGAATTTTTGAATCTTTTGTTTCTTTATATGATTCTAACTTCCTGCTAAACTCTATAAGGTCTTTTACTTGACCCTTTGGCATACTATTTGATACTTTCTCTTCTTTGTTACTAAGTAACTGAAATCGATCTATGTGACTACTTGTGTTTGCTAATATATGATGTTTCTCTTTGTCTTAAATTCAGCCTTGCCTGCTTAATACTTATATACTCTTTTATATGCTGAGTTTCCCTATAAAATGACCTTCAATTTGGGACTGATTTCAGACCTCCTTGTGTAAGTCTGATTGATTCTTTTCTTGTTTTACTAATTTCTCTAATTCTTGGGTTGATTTGAGAACTTTGCCTTAGCCTTTCGATTCTCCTATTTCTGACTTGGTTTATTTATAATTTCAAATACCTAACTCCTTGATTTACTATGTACTGGTTGGTTTATTCTATTTTTTTACCTTATTTGGTTAACCGTGTATTTCAAATATTCTTCACTAATTCTTCCCTTAGTTAAACCCCTATGTATTTACCCCTAATTGCCTACTTTGCACAAGATGCTTACTTGATTTCTTTTCTTAAAAGTTTTCTACCCATTACCGTTTAAGTTTAAACTCCTTAATTAAAGGAAGTTCTTTTACTGATTGGTTTTTAATTGATACACAGTTCCATAATTATTTTCTTCCCCTATTTTCTGCCTATTTTCACACCATAAATATCCGGCTTTTGCATTGACATAGAACACACGAACACCCTTAGTTTCTGAACTCTCACTCACACTCAAAAACTATTCTCTTTTGTTACTTGTACTGTGGCCTACCTTCAAGTCCTGCTACTTGCTTTTATGTATCTTGCTCTTTAAACTGGTAAGTTCTGATTAAGATTTCCAGCATTACAACAATGTGTTTAATTAATACTTTTATCCTCTTGTATGTCTATTACTGGAGTTCAGTTCTATACTTGTTTTAGCATGCTATAATTTCTTTTCTGCCTGTCCATGAATCCTAAACCTCTACCGCCAATGTGTGTGATACTATGGTTTGCTGGAGGCATGACAGTACTGGCAGTACTGGATATTATTTTCCATGACTCAATCTTGATCCCTGGGATCCTAACCTCTATGATTCTTTGCTATTGTATGTTTTGGTAGGCTTATAGGCATGCCAGCATCTCTATTGCTGTGCATGCCCAAAACTTACCCATGCCAATCATAGGCTCTTTGCAACTTCCTTACCCCTGAGCCCCCTTTACATGAAGTTATTAACTTGTTTGTGGCCGTTTCCCTCTCCTTTATCCCCTCAAAACTCTATTTGTTCACCTGCACTCTCTCTTAGACTTTAAGTTCTGCCCTCCTCTTGTGAGCCTTGCCTTGGAACCCATTGAGCTCCCTCTGAACTTGGACCCTTGAGGGCTGGCCCTTCCACACTGCACTTGTCCCTATTCTGGTGATACAATTTGGGCGTGACCACTGCCCGGAGTCCCATTGAGGCTCTTAGGGAACTCTGACACACTCAAATTGGAGAAAGGCTTTGGATCAATGGTCTTTGAGTTGGTCTATCTCATAATTCAGGCAGGAAGTCAGAATCAGGCTTCCTCTGGTTGTATTTTCTTTGTACTTTGGATGTAATTTATTATTTTTGGTTTGTAATAAGTTGTAATGAACATTTGGGTCCGGTTAGCGAAAAAGGGTGGGTAACTATGCATGTATATATGACTCACTGATCTCTTACAAAGTTTTTTCTATTATGACATTTGAGGCATGTTCAAGAGAGTCCTACTTGAAGAACCTGGTTCATCAGTATATGCTTATGAGAAAGTTCAGGTATGTTTTCTATACTTTGCACAATTAGATAGATTAATTTTTCAATCATGAGTAGAAGTCCTACATTCATCAAATTCCCAGAAATTCTATCCATTGAGCATTGAACCAGTTTTATTCTCCTAGAACTCTAAAGAAAACGAAAATTTTTGCCTAAAATCTAGCGTTGCCTATTAATCACTAAGAGACTGGAATTCTAAAGTAATTAGACTTCTAATTGAATCCTGCAAAAAGCTATCGTTATTGCAATTACTTCTAATCAGCTTTAAATACTCACCATACCTTTCTTCATTGTTTCATAACCGTAAAAAAACCCCTCTCTAGTTCTGATTATCTTTTTCTCTCCAATATTCCCAAATCTTCTCCAGGAATAATTCACCATGACTAACCCCCAAGATAATCCTGGAACCCCCCCCCCACCAGTATCTCCTTCTAATACATCCTCATCTACACCCCCTAGTGAAACCTCAAAACCTAGGTTTCGCCGACAGAAAATGTTGGCTAGAAAACTGTAGCTTCTGTTTCTTTGAGAAAAGCTCTAAATGAGAAATAGAGGGCTATCCAGAAGAAGTAAAGTTATGATAAAGAATCTGACTCTATCTTTGAGTCTGAAGCTTTTATCTCTGCCAGCGAAGGTGACGAACATGGTTCTTCTGACACTGATAAGAATAGAGAAACCCCTGGTGAGGTAAATACTTGTTTGGTATTTTCTGATGTGGTTGAAAATGTAGATAATAGGTTTGTTTTGGTTGGTTCTGTGAAAGATGTAAAGGGGGCTGAGTCAAGTAGGAAGGGAAGTAAAAAGAAATAAAAAGTTCTTGCTATCTGTGGAGGTGTGGAGGACAGTGGCAACAAGTCAGGGGGAAGTGGTTCTGAGGAAGCTATTGAAGGTCTCATTCATCTGAGCAAGCAACAGGATGAACTAGGTACATCTGGGGAGGAAACTTTGGCAGATATGCTGAAGAAAGTTGGGGCCAGTTATGATCCAAAGAAGTGCAAGGCTTCCACACAAAAGGCTCCAACTGTCTCCAAGACACAAAAGAAAAGCAAAATGTCATCCCCAAAATCTAGTGTACCTGCAGTACCAAAGGGAAGAGCTACCAGGAGCAGGGTCAAGCAAAGTGAAGCAGAATTATAGAAAGCTCTGGAAGAGAGGAAGAAAAAAGGGAAAAAGGAAAGGCTAAGGTTATGGAGTGTGTTGAGATTGTAGAAGAAGAAGAAGAGGAGATGGACATGGTCCATCAAGAAAGAGGAACAACTGAAGAGGTTCCTACTCCCAAACCAAAAAGATCCAAGACTTCTTCCAAGAAGTCTTCCACTGAATCTGTAACTACTGAACCCTCTTTAGTCAAAAGAACTAGATCTTCAGTGAAAGGGAAACAGGTAAAAATTACTGAAGAAGAAGAATAATGGAGTGGAGAAAAGGAAGAGGAGGAGTCTGAGAAAGAACAAGATAGATTTGCCATCTTTGGCAGGAGAAATTTTTTGAAATGCAGGTTGTTAAAACACCTGGATGAGCTATGAATGAGAAGACTAGTAGATACCCTAGCTGCACAAGGGTTGAAGGACATGGTCCTTGAAATGGATGGCAGACTGGCTAAGAACGAATTAATAGAGTTTATGGCCAATGTTCACTGTGAAAAATGGGGTAGTCTCCAGCGTGGTGAAGAGGGTAAAAGTAGAATTGATGCAATCAAACTGGGTGAGATTCTGGACATACCAAGTGAAGGGTATGATGACTATACAAGGCAGAGGTGGCCATGTCTTGAATCTCTCCCCACTGCCCTTCAAATTACTAGAAATTTTTGTGATGCTGCAGATGCTGAAGATGTACCTAAAGCCCAATTTGTTAAGAAGAGTGAGATGAGACCTGAGCACAAGGTCTTATTTGAATTTATGAACAAGTGCCTGCTACCCAGACAGGAGAGGAGGCATACTGCCAACTATATGGACCTGGTTCTTATGGAGTGCCTTGAGAGTGGAAAGCAGATAAATTGGCCTACTTTTATTGTCAAACTACTGGACAGGGTTATTAATGGATCCAAGGCACATGCAACTCCATATGGGTTCATATTGACAACTGTGCTGGACAGGCTAAAGGTGCCTTTGAAGAAATGGGATATGGCATCAAGCAAGGAGCATTTTGGTGTTAGGACCTTATTGGGTTGTGATTATCCTGTCAATGCCGCCCTAGTTGAACCTGGTTCATATCTGAAGACACCAGTGAATAGCTAGGTTAGGCCTTGGTTCAAAAGTGTGGAACTAAGGATGCTGAAATTGCTAGGCTTCAGGCTCGTGTTGTTGATTTGGAAGCTAAAAGAGATGGCCTTCTACTTGAGCTAGCAAAAGAAAAGGAGAAAAGTGAAGGAATGCTTAAGAATATGCTCAATCTTCTCCAAACCCAGCCCTCTAGTTCCTCCAAGCCTTAGGTCTTCCAGTTAATTTTGTTTGTAGGTTGTTGATTAATTGAACCATGTTTTCACTTGCAATTGCCCCAGTGGCTATGAGTAATTATTAAAATCTGGGATAAACAATATTTGCAACTTTTTGATGATGCCAAAAGGGGGAAGAGATATTGTGCTTTACTTGTTATTTTGATTAATGTGATATTTATAACTTGATTAAACCTGGTCCTTGATGATAAGTTAAAATTTCTAAGTTAAAATGTTGATGATTAAGCTGAGTTCCACAGGTTCTATGATCAGTAAAAGCATAGAGTTTGTCATCATCAAAAAGGGAGAATTTATTGCCCCAAATTCAGGTGATGTTTTGAAGAATGACAAATAAACTCAGTCATGTACTAGGTCCATCATGTGAGACATAATGTTTATCAACCTATACATGTGAGATGCACGTGAAGGAGATAAGTCTCAAGGATCAAGTAGCAATATCTCCTGAACTGATCGAAAAGGTTGCATATTGGATAAGGAGAGGAAGTCTCCTTATGTGAAGAGAACTCAATTCGGATCAATGATAGGGTTGTAGTTTGTATTTTTCAAGGACTCAACTTCGATGGAAGATCAGCAATTGAGTCTCAATCAAACTATGATTACTAACTCATTAAATAACAATGATTGTTCTCTTTTACATGTATTGCACAAACACAGAAGTTAAACTAAATTTAGAGCAAAACAGCGAGGCAATTTTGCAAGCAATTTATGTGAGATTCAAATGTGCATTATTGAAGCTACTTGGACAAGGTATAAGAACCAATTCCATTGTGTTTATTCTTATTCTAGTTCAATTGTAGTAGGTGGTTTAAAGTTGTACCTTTCCAGCTTTTGTAGAAACAATTGTAATAGGTACTTTGAGTATTCAAGTTATTGGCTAACTTGAAGGTGTCGCAACAGTTGAGGTTGTATGCTACAGTGGGATTATGGTTTAATCCTTAGGTTTACAAGAGTTTTGTAAATGCTGTTTTGGCTCACTGATTTTAGTGGAAATTTGGGAAAATCCTACCGAGTAGTAGGTCGTGATTTTTTCACCTTTTGAGCCAGGTGTTTTCCACGTAAAAATATCTGTGTTCTTTGTTTAATGCACTCTTAATTCCACAAACAGTAGTAGTAAGTACACCTAGAAGAACCCGGTTCTTCTAGAGCAAAAATTGGGTACCACTCAAATCACCCCCTTCTTGTGTGATATTGATGTTTAGAACATCAATTGGTATCAGAGCAGGTTATCCTTGAAGAGGCTAACACCTTAGGAGAAGATCAACATGAGTGCACCACCTGAGAACTAGGAAGGAAAATCCACTGCTAGGCCTCCACTTTTCAATGGTCATTACTATTTTTGGTGGAAGAACATGATGAGATATCACATCATAGGGGAAGACTATGAACTCTGGGACATAGTCACTGATGGTCCCCTAGCAACCACAAAGAAGAATGCTGAAGGAGTTGATGTGCCAAAGACAAGGGCTGACTGTACTGCTGAAGACCTGAGGAAGTGGGAGAAAATTGCTAAGGCCAAGAAATGGCTTGTGTGTGGACTAGGTCCAGATGAGTACAGTAGGATCCAAAGTTGTGCTACTATTAAAGAGATATGGGACACTTTGCAAGTGGCCCATGAAGGAACACCTCAATTGAAAAGATCAAGAGGAACACTGCTGTATTCTCAATATGAGAATTTTACTATAAACGAAGGAGAAACTATCCAGGAGATGTATACTAGGTTCACTATACTGACAAATGAACTTAAGTCTCTTGGAAGGGTTATTCTTGAAGAGGACAAGGTTGAAAAAATTCTGACAAGGGTTCTGCCAGTCACATGGGAAAGCAAAATCATAGCTATTTAGGAATCCAAGAATATTGCTATTCTCAGACTGGATGAACTGATTGGAAATCTTACTGCTTATGAAATGAGAAGGCAAACCATGAAGATGGATAACCCCAAGAAGGACAGAAGCATAGCTCTCAGAATTGCTGAAGGTTCAAATCTGGAAGATGATGAGATGGCTATGATCACTAGAGATTTCAAAAAGTACCTGATAAGAGTAAAGGGTTATTCAAGAGGTACAACCTTCAACAAGACAAGAACTCCTGAGAAACAAACCAATGAGGGTTGCTACAAGTGTGGTAAGACTGATCACATGATCAAGAACTACTCTCAATGGGAAATTGAGTGGAAGAAAGAAAGAGCTGAATGAAGGAATAGGTTCAACCAAAAAGAAACAAAGGTTCAACCAAGGCTATGGTTGCTGCTCAGGGAGAAACCTCAGATGAAGACTCAGAAGATGAAGCTGAAGAAGAGCAAGCACTGATGGCCATTGGAGAATCAGATAACGAACAAGAGGTAAGTATTCTTCATCCCAAAGACAAGATTAAATTCTTGTCTAAAGAAAGGTTGGCTGAGCTATTACTAGACTTCATTGATGAGTCTAAGATAATTAACAATGAGAAGGAAGTTCTGTATGGGGAATGTGTGATCCTAAAAGCAAAATGCAAAAGTCTAGAGTCTAGGGCAAATCAGAGTGATCCTAAAAGCAAAATGCTGAGTTGAAGAACCAAGTTCTTGAACTTGACAATAGTGTCCTAGAACTTAGGTCTAAAAACTTAAAACTGAAACTAGGAACAAGAAAGAAGAAGCTGATCACACATATCTCACTCTAGAAGAAAATTTGGGAAAAATGAAAGATGAATTGTATAAGAAAGATGAATTCATCAATGTCTCAGTAAGTGCCAAGCCTAACCTCGATTATGTAGTGACGAGAAAGGTCAGGGCCCTACTGAGATAAAACACAATATATGTTAGCATAAGGAAAAACGATATAGATAATGTCTACAATGAGAATCTAAACAAGATAAATAAGGGAAACGGTAACAGGAAGCAGAAACAAAACAATATAAGGAATACTGCTCACATCAGGAAGTAATAGCTGGGGATCTCTTGGTATCCCAAGGTTCTCTTGGTATTCTTATCATATACACTAGGGATCTCTTGGTGTCCCGAGGATCTCTTGGTATTCTCATCATATACACGAGGGATCTCTTGGTATCCCGCACCTTAGTCCAAAACATAACAAGTACAGGGGGATCTCCCGGGATTCCGTCCCGTAGTCCCAATTAGAAACACACAATAACAACCCAAACATTAGGATAAATTCTAAACTCAGAAACAAGTAATAGAAAATTCTAGCCTAATCATGCTTCACGGAGTATAAACAAGTCAGTTAAAACACTTAGGCAAGTAAGTGAAATAAACATGCTTCTCTAAACTAGCATAGGATAAAACTTGCAATTCAAAATAAACAGATAAGCAAGAAAACTCAATTTAAATACTTCAAGTAAAAATGGATTTCCAAAAATTAGCTCAAGTACGCGTTCGTCACCTCACGTACAAGGCATTCAATTACCAAATATCATATCTTAAGGGGAAAGGTCCCCCACACAAGGTTAGACAAGCCACTTACCTCGAACCGGTACAGAATCAACTAGAGACCACGCCTTTGCCACGAGTATCCGACTCCAAATGGATCAAATCTATTCAATTCGATTACATATCGTAAATAACATTGCAAACAACTGATTCTACTATTTAATTTAAAGCTAAGACGTGAAATTAGGTAAAATGACCAAAATGCCCCTTAGGCCAACAACTCGGAATTGAATAATTTTCACATTTTCAGACCCCTCGTACTCTCACGAGTCTAAGCATATAAAAATCTCCCAAATCGGAGGTCAAACACCCACTCAAAACTCAATAATTTAGTCTATGAAGTTTCTTCCAATTTTCCCAATTTTTGATCGTCAATTTCGAATTTTAATGATTGATTTAACTATATAATGATGGAATATAACTAAAAGGGATTAGAGAAACGTTACCCAATGAACTCCTCTTCAAAACCCACTCATAATCGCTCTCTCCCGAGCTCAAATTTGATTTTTCTAGCATTTGAATCTAACCCTCGAAATCTCTATATTTGAACAGTGGTTTTCACTACTGCGGTTAAGGGACCGCATATGCGGTCTCGCTTCTGCGGAAACTAAGCCGCTTCTGCAGTTCCATTTAAAAATCTAAAATACCACTTATGCGGTTCCAATGTCGCAGATGCGACTTCGCTTCTGCGGATTTTAAGCCGCTTCTGCGGTTCTATCAAAACCCATAGTTCCGCTTATGCAGTTACTATCTCGCAGGTGCAAGTCTGCTTCTGCGGAATTTCCTCTGAAAGATTATGTGTGAACCCACTTCTGCGATGACAAGGCCGCTTCTACGGTTCCCAAGCCGCAGAAGGAAAAATACTAGAAGAGAAAACTTCAGTTGCTGCAACACTTCTCTGATCTTCCCGTCAACCATCCGAAATCATCCCGAGACACCTGGGACCTCAACCAACAGCACCAATAACACCTAATACCCTATTCACACTTGTACCAATCCTTTTAACACATTACACAATACCAGAAACCTGAATTAATCAATGATCTAAGCCTAAGGACATCAAATTTCATCAAAATACACTTTAGATCCAAAACCTACCCGAATGACCTGAAATTTTGCACACACGTCCCAAATGACACGACGGAGCTATTGCAACTTCCGAAATTCCAATCCGACCCTCAAATCAAAAACTCAATATCAGACCGGAAACCTCAAAAATTCAAACTTCGGCATTTCAAGCCTAAATTAGCTATGGACTTCCAAAATACATTCCGAACACGCTCCCAACCCTGAAATCACCTAACGTATCCAAAGGGAACCATCAGATTTCCATTCCGAGGCCATCTTCACACCGTTCCATCTACGGATCACTTTTCAACACTTAAGCTCTCATTTAGGGACTAAGTGTCCAAAAACTCTCTGAAAATCAACACCGAACGTCCCGACAAACCAAAATAGTAGAAATGAACATAGGGAAAGCATTTAATAAGGGATCGGGGCGTTAATTCTTAGGACGACCGGCCGGGTCATCACATCCTCCTACACTTAAACATTCGTTCATCCTCGAACGAGCATAGAGAACATACTTGAAGTAGGGAAAATATGAGGGTAACTGCTGCGCATATCCTGCCCGGTCTCCCAGTTCGCCTCCTCGGCCGGCTGACCCCGCCACTGAACCTTCAATGAAGCAATGTTACTTGACCTCAACTTTCTTATCTGTCTGTCCAATATAGCCACTGGCTCCTCAACATAGGATAGGTCCTTGTCCAACTGGACTAAACTGAAATCCAACACGTGCGATGGGTCACCGTCATACCTCCGGAGTATCGAAATATGAAATACCGGATGAACTCAAGCCAAACTGGGAGGTAAGGCAAGCTTATAAGCAACCTCCCCAACTCACCTCAAAATCTCAAACGGGCCAATAAATTTCAGACTTAAACTTTTCTTTCTTCCCAAACTTCATGACGCTTTTCATAGGCGAAACCCAAAGCAGAACCCGCTCACCAACCATATACGAAACATCACGAACCTTCCTGTCCGCGTAGCTCTTCTGTCTGGACTGGGCTGTACGGAGTCTATCCTGAATCACCTTAACCTTCTCCAATGCATCCTGAACCAACTCTGTGCCCAATAGCCTAGCCTCACCCGACTCAAACCAACCCACCAGAGATCTACACCTCATACCATATAAAGCCTCATATGGCGCCATCTGAATGCTGGACTGATAACTGTTGTTGTAAACAAACTCTGCCAATGGCAAGAACCGATCCCAAGACACTCCAAACTCAATCACACACGCACGGAGCATATTCTCAATAATCTGGATGGTGCGCTCAGACTATCCGTCTGTCTGGGGGTGAAATGCCGTGCTCAACTCCACCCGAGTACCTAGCTCCTGCTGGACGGCTCTCCAGAAATGCGATGTAAACTGAGTACCTCTATCTGAAATAATAGAAATTGGAATACCATACAGACAGACGATCTCCCGGATATAAATCTCCGCCAACCGCTCCGATGAATAAGTGGTACATACCGGAATGAAATGAGCGAACTTGGTCAACCAATCCACAATGACCGAAATATCATCAAACTTCTTCAAGGTCTGTGGGAGTCCGATACAAAATCCATGGTGATGCGCTCCCATTTCCATTGCGGAATCTCTATCTGCTGAAGCAATGCACCCGGTCGCCGGTGCTCACACTTCACATGCTGAAGTTGAGGCATCTAGACACATAACCAACTATATCTTTCTTCATCCGCCTCCACCAATAGTGCTGCCTCAAGTCCTGATACATCTTCTCAGCACCCGGATTGATAGAGTACCGCGAACTATGGGCCTCTGCTAGAATCAACTCTCGAAGCCCATCAAAATTGGGCACACAAATCCAGCCCTGCATCCTCAATACCCCGTCATCTCCGATGGTCACATCTCTGGCATCTCCATGCTGGACCTTGTCCTTAAGCACAAGCAAATGAGGTTCTTCATATTGTTGCTCCCTGATACGATCAAATAAGGAAGACTGGGAAACCACATAAGCTAGAACCCGACTGGGTTCTGAAAGATCCAATCTCACAAACTGGCTGGCAAAGGCCTGAACGTCCATTGACATAGGCCTCTATGAAGCTGGTAAATATGCCAAACTCCCCAAATTCTCCGCCCAGCGACTCAAGGCATCCGCTACCACATTGGCCTTGCTCGGATGATACAGAATAGTAATATCATAATCTTTCAGCAACTCTAACCACCTCCTCTGACGCATATTCAGATCCTTTTGTTTGAACAAGTGCTGCAAACTCTGATGGTCAGAATAGATCTCACAAGGTACACCATACAAATAATGACGCCAGATCTTCAAGGCATGAACAATAGCAGCTAGCTCAAGGTCGTGGACAGGGTAATTCTTCTCATGTACCTTCAACTGACTGGACGCGTAGGCAATCACCTTACCGTCCTGCATCAACACCGCTCTGAGGCCAACTCTCGAGGAATCAAAATAGACTGTATAAGACTCCTAACCGGTAGGCAACATCAAAATTTAGGTTGTAGTCAAAGCTGTCTTGAGCTTCTGAAAGCTCGACTCACACTCCTCTTGTCCACTGAAATGGAGCACCCTTCTGGGTCAATCTAGTCATAGGGGCCGCAACCAATGAAAATACCTCCATAAAACGACGGTTGTAACCCACCAAACCCAGGAAACTGCAAATATCTATAACCGAGGACAGCCTGGGCCAACTCTGCACAGCCTCTATCCTCCTCGGATCCACCCGAATGCCCGTACTCGAAGTTACATGGCCTAAGAATGCCACAGAACTCAACCAAAACTCACATTTTGAGAACTTTGCATATAACTTCTTCTCTCTCAGGGTATGAAGCACTGTCCTCAGGTGCTGCTCATGATCTTCCCGAATCCCGAGAGTATACAAGAATATCATCTATGAAAACAATGATGAACGAGTCGAGATATGGCCTGTACATATTGTGCATCAAATGCATAAAAGCTACTGGGGCATTGGTCAGCCCAAATGACATAACAAGGAACTCGTAATGGCCATACCGAGTCCTGAAAGCAGTCTTTGGGATATCTGGTTCCCGAATCTTCAATTGATGGTTACTTGTGCGCAAATCAATCTTAGAAAACACTTGTGCGCCTTGAAGCTAGTCAAACAGATCATCAATACGAGGCGAAGGATAATGGTTCTTCACCGTAACCTTGTTCAACTGGAGATAATCAATACACATACGCATAGAACTATCTTTCTTCTTTACAAACAAGATAGGAGCACCCCACGGTGAAACACTGGGTCGAATAAAACCCTTATCAAGCAATTCCTGAAACTGATCCTTCAACTCCTTCAACTTAGGAGGAGCCATACGATATAGAGGAATGGAAATGGGCTGAGTGCCCGGTAACAGATCAATGCCAAAATCAATGTCTCTATCAGGTGGCATACCCAGAAGATCAGCTGGAAACACATCGAGATAATCCCGTACCACTGGGACTGAACGAACAGAATGTGTGTCAGCACTGACATCTCTCACATATGGTAAATACGCGGCACACCCCTTCTCAACCATACACTGAGCTTTAATAAAAGAGATAACTCTACTGGGAGTGTGATCTAAAGTACCACTCTACTCAATACACGGAATACTTGGCATAGCCAGCGTCACGGTCTTGGCATGACAATCAAGAATAGCACAATGGGGCGACAACCAGTCCATGCCCAAAATAATGTCAAAATCAACCATACCGAGTAAAAATAAATCTACTCTGGTCTCAAAACCACGAATTGTAACCAAACATGACTGATAAACACGGTCCATAATAAGAGAATCCCCCATAGGAGTAGAAACATAAACGGGGGCACTCAAAGAATCTCGAGGCAAACCCAAATGCGGAGCAAAGTAAGAAGACACATAAGAATAAGTAGAGCCGGATTGAATAGAACTGATGCCTCTCTGTGAAAAACCAGTATAATACCTATAATGACGGAGTCGGAGGCAACAGCCTCAGTACGAGCAGGAATAACATAATATCTGGCCCGGCCCCTCTCTCGAGGGCGGCCTCTATCTCCCCGACCTCTGCCCCTAGCCGGCTGGACAGGTGGTGTAGCAGCTGGAGCTGTGACCATGGCTTGAGAACTCTGCTGAGCGTGCTGTGGCTGAGAAGTTTGTAGGGGCGCACTCCTCCCAAGTCTAGGGCAATCCCTCACCACATGGAGGGTGTCTCCACACTCAAAATAAGCTCTGGGATGGCGCGGTGGCTGTGACTGGCTCGGGCCAGACCTGTTGGATTGACCTCTGAATGCACTCTGCGCAGGAGGCGCACTAGAAACTGGAGGTGCATAGTAAGGCTCCTGAGGTATAGGCGGAGCTGGAGCACTGCTGGCTGCTAGAAGAGCTGAATGGATGGGGCAACCCGTATAACCTCTGCCATAACGACCTGCTGATGGGGTACATGCACTAGAGTAGTGACCCGACTCTCGAGACCTCTTGGCCTCCCTCTCCCCTCGCTCCCTGGCGAGCATACCCTCAATCCTCCTAGAAACGCTCACTACCTGCTGATACGGAATGTCCATCTCCAACTCTCGAGCATTGCTAGATATGATGGGTGGGATAAGACCCTCAATGAACCTGCGAACTCTCTCCCAAACTGTATCAACCAAGGCCGATGCATGCCTGGCCAATCTGGTATAACGGATAGCATACTCCAAAACGGTCATAGCACCCTGGCATAAATGCTCAAACTCTGCGCGCCATGCGTCCCTGCGACTCTGGGGGACGAACTCTCTCATAAACATATCCGAGAACTGGGTCCAAGTCAGTGAAGCAGCCTCGACTGGACTGTCTATCTCATAAGTGCACCACCAATCATAGGCGGCTCCCCGAAGCTGAAAAGCGGTAAAGGAAACCCCGCTGGACTCTACTATGCCCATAGTGCGAAGAATATGGTAGCACACCTCTAGAAATCCCAAGGCATTGTCTGATGCTAATCCACTGAATACTGGGGGATCATACTTCTTGAACCTCTCAAGTCTCCGCTGCTCATCCTCTGAAGCAGCTGACCCGTCCTCGGGCTGAACTGGCACTGCAGGCGGTGCCGGAATAATCTCGGGAGCCTGCTCAACCTGCACTCGCTGCTCAGGAGTGCGGACTGTGGGAGTCTGTGCTCCTCCCCCGGCGTGGGATATGTACATACTCATGAACTGAGCCAAAGTCTCCTGGAGAGCTGGAGTAGTAGTGGTAGTATTAAGCGTGCTAGGTGCCTGGGCTCCGCGTGGATCTGCTGGTGGTGCCTCGGCGACAGCTCGCACAGATGCTCTGGCTGCACCATGTGCGCATCCACGACCTCTCCCCCGGCCCCGACCTCTGACGGCTATAGGTTGGGGTGCGGGTGCCTAATAATCCAGGTAGCACGTGTCTTCACCATCTGTGAGATAATAGAAGACAGAAGTTTAGAGTTGATGTCAAAAATACCGCACGACAAGGAAATCAAATGAAATGAATTTTTTTCCCTAAACAGTCACACAGCCCCTCGTAGATAAGTATAGACGTCTTCGTACCGACCAGCGAAGCTCTAATAAACCAGCCTGTGTTCCGTGACTCCTATGAACCTAGAGCTCTGATACCAACTTGTCACGACCCCAGTTTGCCCTCCGTGAACATGTCGTGATGGCACCTAGTTCCTACAACTAGGTAAGCCTAATAATGCGGAACAACAACATAACTTGCAGAATAATTATTTAAAAGTGAACAATTAAAGGAAAACTTTATAAGAGATACCGCTCGACATATATTACTCAATAATGCGGAAGTCTACAATATCACCCCAAAACCTGGAAACACAGGCTAAAGAAGTACTGTAATGGTCTAATCTCCAGAGTGTCTACCTCAAAGGTACGTTATAAAACTAAGTACTACAGATAGAATAAAGAAGGAGACTCTTCGGTCTGCAGACGATGCAGATATACCTCGAAGTCTCCGCAGCTCTCCCCGCCTCAAGGATAGTGCGCCTGAGTTAAGGTACATGGATCTGCATATGAAAAACATTCGCAGAAAGGGCTTGAGTACACCACAGTAGTACTCAGTAAGTGCCAAGCCTAACCTCGATTGTGTAGTGACGAGGAAGGTCAGGGCCCTACTAAGATAAAACACAATATATGATAGGATAAGGAAAAACAGTATAGATAATGTCTACAACGAGAATTTAAACAGGATAAATAAGGGAAACGGTAATAGGAAGCAGAAACAAAACAATATAAGAAATACTGCTCACATCAGGAAGTAATAGTAGGGGATTTTTTGGTATCCCGAGGTTCTCTTGGTATTCTTATCATATACACTAGGGATCTCTTGGTATCCTCATCATATACACGAGAGATCTCTTGATATCCCGCACCTTAGTCCATAACATAACAAGAACAGGGGGATCTCCGGGGATGAGCGTCCCGTAGTTCCGATTTAAAACACACAATAACAGCCCAAACTTTAGGATAAATGCTAAACTCAGAAACATGTAATAGAAAATCCTAGCCTAATCATGCTTCACGGAGTATAAACAAGTCAATTAAAACACTTAGGCAAGAAAGTCAAATAAACATGCTTCTCTAAACTAGCATAGGATAAAACTTGCAATTCAAAATAAATAGATAAGCAAGAAAACTCAATTTAAATACTTCAAGTCAAAATGGATTTCCAACAATTAGCTCAATTATGCGTTCGTTACCTCACGTACTAGGCATTCAATTACCAAATATCGTATCCTAAGGGGAAAGGTCCCCCACAAAAGGTTAAACAAGCTACTTACCTCGAACTGGTACAAAATCAACTAGAAACCATCCCTGTGCCACGAGTATCCGACTCCAAATGGAAAAAATCTATTCAATTCAATTACATATCGTAAATAACATTGCAAATAACTGATTCTACTATTTAATTTAAAGGTAAGACATGAAATTAGGTAAAATTACCAAAACGCCTTTCAAGCCAATGACTCGAAATTGATTAATTTTCACATTTTCAGAACCCTCGTACTCTCACGAGTCTAAGCATATAAAAATCTCCCAAATCGAAGGTCAAACACCCACTCAAAACTCAACAATTTAGTCTATGAAGTTTCTTCCAATTTTCCCAATTTTTGGTCCTCAATTTCGAATTTAAATGATTCATTTAACTACATAAAAATGGAATATAACTATAAGGGATTAGAGAAACATTACCCAATGAACTCCTTCTCAAAATCCACTCAGAATCGCCCTCTCCCGAGCTTAAATTTGATTTTTCTAACTTTTGAAACTAACCCTCGAAATCTCTATATCTGAACAGTGGTTTCCGCTTCTGCGGTTAAGGGACCGCATCTATGGTCCTACTTCTGCGTTTCCATTTAAAAATCTAAAATACCGCTTTTGCGGTTCTAATGTCACAGATGCGACTCCGCTTCTACAGATTTTAAGCCATTTCTGCGGTTCCATCAAAACCCATAGTTCCGCTTCTGCGGTTACTATCTCGCAGGTGAGAGTCCGCTTCTGCAGAATTTCCTCCATATCTGCGGATCCTAAAGATTATTCCCGAACCCGCTTCTGCGATGACATGGCCACTTCTGCAGCTCCGCTTCTGCGGTTTCCAAGCCGCAGAAGTGAAAATACCAGAAGAGAAAAACTTCAGCTGCTGCAACACTTCTCCGATCTTCCCGTCAACCATCCGAAATCATCCCGAGACCCTCGGGACCTCAACCAACAGAACCAATAACACCTAATACCCTATTCATACTTGTACCAATCCTTAAAACACCTTACACAACACTGAAAACCCAAATTAATCAATGATCTAAGCCTAAGGACCTTAAATTTTATCAAAACACACTTTCGAAAAAAGCCTACCCAAAACACACCCGAATGACCTGAAATTTTGCACACACGCCCCAAATGATATGATGGAGCTACTGCAACTTCTAGAATTCCAATCCGACCCTCAGATCAAAAATCTCACTATCAGACCGAAAACCTCAAAAATTCAAAATTCGGCATTTCAAGCCTAAATTACCTACGGACTTCCAAAATATATTTCGAACACGCTCCCACCCCAAATACCTAACGGATCTAATGCAACCATCGGATTACCATTCTAAGGCCGTCTTCATACTGTTCCGTCTACGGACCATTTTTCAGCACTTAAGCTCTCATTTAGGGACTAAGTGTCCCAAAACTCTCCGAAACTCAACACCGAATGTCCCGGCAAACCAAATAGTTGAAATGAACTTAGGGGAAGCATTTAATAGGGGATCAGAGCATTAATTCTTAATACGACGGGCTGGGTCATCACACAAAAAACTCAACTTCGATGGAAGATCAGCAATTGAGTCTCAATCAAACTCTGATTACTAACTCATTAAATAACAGTGATTGTTCTCTTTTACAAGTATTGCACAAATGCAGAAGTTAAACTAAATTGAGAGCAAAAGAGAGAGGCAATTTTGCAAGCAATTTATGTGAGATTCAAGTGTGTATTACTGAAGCTACTTGGACAAGATAGAAGAACCAATTCCGTTGTGTTTATTCTTATTCTAATTCGATTGTAGTAGATGGTTTAAAGTTGTACCTTTCTAGCTTTTGTAGAAACAATTGTAATAGGTACTTTGAGTATTCAAGTTATAGGCTAACTTGAAGGTGTCGCAACAGTTGAGGTTGTGTGCTACACTGGGATTAGATTTTAATCCTTAGGTTTACTAGAGTTTTGTAAATGCTGTTTTGGCTCACTGATTTTAGTGGAAGTTTGGAAAAATCATACAGAGTAGTAGGTCGTGGTTTTTTTACCTTTTTGAGCTAGGTGTTTTCCACGTAAAAATCTCTGTGTTCTTTATTTTATGCACTCCTAATTCCGCAAACAGTAGTAGTAAGTATACCTAGAAGAACCCGGTTCTTCTAGAGCGAAAATTGGGTACCACACAAATGACCCCCCTCTTGTGTGGTATTGATGTTTAGAACATCACTGAGTTCGCATTTGCGGTATTTTTGTCACTTTTGCGATGTGTTCAGGGATTTTCAAGCTTCTCTTTTGCGAAGCTTCTCCTCTTTTACAAGGGTTCTCATTTGCAAACCCTAGGTCGCAAATGTGATATCGACAACTTGTTGATAGATGGATATTTCGGGACTTAGTTTCGTTTATCATATTTTTGAGCCCTAGACTCATTGGGAGGCAATTTTGAGGAGAGAGTTTTATACCAAACTATTGTGTAATTGATTTTGATTCCTTTTTTTTATTATATAATATAATTATTTATGAGATTTAATATCTAAATCATGAGATTTGAAGAGAAATTTTGGGGGGTTTTGTCTCTATTTTGAAAATAAAAATTTGAGATTTGAGAGTCGAATTGGACTAGGATTTAAAAACCAAAAACTTATTTGGGCTCATGGGCCTATGGGTAGTCAAGATCTACCCTTTGACTCAGGTTTTGACCATGCAGGCTCGGAGTTGACTTTTATAAACTTTTAGGGAATATGTAAAGACCTTAACTTTATTAATTTAAATTGGTTTCTCTTACATTGTTTAATGTTAATTAGTCGCTTTTGGTTAGATTTGAGGTGAACGTAGGTGAATTTTAGAGGAAAAGCATTTTTAGAGTATTGCTTGAGGACTATTGAGATAAGTGTCTTTCATAACCTTGTATGGGAAACTTTCCATAGGATTTGATCTATTGCATTATTTGTTCTATGTGAACGACGCGTACTATAAGGTGATGAGTGTGTGCACGAGTGTATATGTGTTGGTTATGACCGGATATAACCTGAGGCTGCTCTTATTGCCTTGTTTTGATCGTGCGATCTCTACACTACATGTTTATTATTGCGTATAATTACTTGAGTTCATATTCCATGCTAGAGATTATGTGTTAGGTCTTTATTTCCTTAATTGCCAAGTTGGGAATTTGTGAAATTGTTGCTATTTGGGTTAGCTGAATTAATGATATATGTTGAACACCCCTCCGCTTTCCCGTACTGATTGTCCTTTTGCACTGCGTCGACAGATTTCTAAGTTGATGACTTGATGACAATTGTTGGTATGTTGTGTTGTGGTGATTTTGGCACATGTGGACTTGTTGAGCGAATTGTCAGGGTGCTTACATGAGGTTTTTACCCTGCTAAAGTTATTCTTGATATTGCACACGCGGTGATACAAAGCGGGTTTGTTTATATATATATATATTGAGTCTATACATGTGGCAAGACAAGGTAGGATAATTTTTTATGTGCTTGTGGCAAGACAAAGCAGGCATTTACTTTATTGTTGCACACACGACGAAATAAAGGGGTTATGTGGGGATGATATGTGATGTACTGGGTGAGTATTATTGATGATATTTATGTGGTGGTTTGACTTCTTTGTGTGTTTCATGCATATCTATGTGCTTTGTTGCGTTGTTTCCATTGTGCTAATCAGTGTCTCTGTCTTTACTTGATAATTTTGTTGCCAAGGTTAATTGATCTACATGGAGTTTTTATCTAATATTATGTTGAGTTGCTGGTAATATAACAGATTAAAATAAAAGGAAGTTGTTATCATGTATTTCTTTATTTGATTCTTGATAAATTTCTCTTGAACGTGTTCCTGATAATTGACACAGATTGTGATATATATTATGACACGTAGTCTTTCCCATTTAGTTGTGGTATAGATTGTGGCAGGAGGTCTTTGTTGTGCGGTTGTGATATAGATTGTGGCAAGGGGCATTTTTTGTGCGGTTGTGATATCGATTGTGGCACAAGGTCTTTGTCGTGCGGTTGTCATATAGATTGTGGCACGAGGTTTTTGCCGTTCGGTTGTGATATAGATTGTGGCATGAGGTATTTGACATGCAAGTGTACCTTATATTGTAGCTAGAATGAGGTCTTTTTCGTGCAAAGATGGTTGATAATCTGGACACGAAGTGCCGTTTAAGTGTGATACTATTTGATTATTTATTGTTGGAATGGGCCTTTACTTCTTTTAAATGTTTATCGCTTAATATGATGATATTATTATTACTATTTCTGTTATTCTTTCTACTTCCGGTTTAATTTTGTTTGCAAAGGTTATTTGACTAGTGAGTGTCTTGACTTGAACTTTACCACTACTCCACCGAGGTTAGTCTTGATACTTACTGTGTATTGCTGTGGTATACTCATAAATACTTTTGCACATTGTTTTGTATCTCTAGGTGCCTTGGAGCATGCCGGACGTTAGGTAGCTGCTATTGAGTTGCTGAGAAGACTTCAAGGTTCCCTGCCATTCCGTTCGCATGCCTTGGAGTCACCTTCCCATCTTTTTCCTTTACTACTATTTACTTTCATTCCAAAATGGTGTTGTATTTCAAATTCCTAGTTTACTCTCAGTAGATCTTATGACTCCATACTACGAGTTTTGGGAGTGTATGTCTATATATCAGTTTCAAATTTATTATATCATTTATCATTATTTAATAGTTAAGTTGTTTATATCTGTTTAAAATCTCAACATGTGTTAGGCTAACCTAGTCTGAGGGACTAGGTGCCATTACAATCCTTAAGGTGGGATTTTGTGTTGTGACAAGTTAGTATTAGAGCTCCAGGTTCATAGATGATACAGTCATACACAAGTTTGGTAGAGTTTTGTGGATCGGTATGGATACGCCTATACTTATTTTCGAGAGGCTACCGGAACACTTAGGAAAATTTCACTTCCTTCATTTTTATTGTGCGGATTTGTTGATTTTGGAGTTTGAGCCTTTGTCTTTCTATTCCCTCGCATATGGTAAGGTCACAGGCTGCAGTTATTGAATATGCAGCCCCTAGGGTCGATGTTTCTAGCAGTTGGGGTAGAGGTTGAGGTAGAAGCCGATGAGGAGCACGTGCTACAGTTGAGAACCTACCAGAGCAGCAGTTGGAGAGCCACTAGAAGCTCTAGTTGGGGAGCTGGCACCTGAGATATCTGTTGCTACCCCTAGACTTCAGGAGACTTTAGTGCACTTCCTAGCATTTTTGATACATTGGCTCAGGCAGGATTGATCCTAGTTGTACCAGCTACTTCAGAGGCTGGGGGAGGATCTCATATTCCCGATGCCCGTACTCCAGAGTAGTGGGCTCATAATGGTTATACTCCGGGTGGTGTGCCAGTATAACCCGTGATAGCGGTTTAGCTTGAGGTCAGGCCAGCAGCGTCATAGGCGGAGTAGAAGAGGTTATAGAGGTTCAAGAAGTATGATTCTCCTACTTTTGTAGCACAACTTCTGAGGATGCACACGGTTTTCTAGATCAGTGACAACGTATTCGCGCACTATGGGCATAATTGGGTGAGCGTGTTTGACCTTACTACTTTTTAGCTAACATGGTCAGTATATAGATGATGTCACGCTTATGAGGAGAATAGGCCAATTGACACAGCGCCACCTCCTTAAGCTTAGTTTTTTGATATATTTTTTAGGGAGTTTATTCCATAGACCCTTAAGGATACGTGGGCATAAAATTTGAGCAGTTGCACCGATGGACTATGACTGCGTCCCAATATGCTATGAGGTTCAGTGAGCTTTCTCGTCATGCACCTTTTTTGATTTCTACTGTTAGATAGAGATTTCGAAGATTTATCACGGCACTCAGTTATGGTCTCGAGATTGGGATGGCACGGGAGTTGGAGATCGATAATTCATTTCATCAGGTTGTGGAGATCGCTAGGAGGATGAAGTGCATTCGTGGTTTAGAGAAAGAGAGGATAGGAAGACTAAGAAGCCTCATGGACCTAGTGGATCTACTGATCCCTATTTCGGGTAGGCCGCATCATGGTAGAGGTTTTGTTGGTCAGCTAGTTCAGTCTAGACTTTAGGTTTCACGTGGTGCTCCGTCTATCCATGGGTCCCAAAGAACTCGTTCCGGATAGCTTCCACAACCATGTTAGCATAGAGGCTTCTTTGAGTGTGGGGATATCAGGAACATGGTGAGAGATTGTCTCAGACTCAGGGTGGGTATGCCCCAACAGAGCACTTTGGCTATGGGTTCCACTCCCGTTGCTACTCCTCTTGCACAACCAGTTAGAGGTGGGGGATAGACGGGTAGAGGGTATCCTAAAAAGGAAGGCCAGGTCCATTTTATGCTTTCCCTGGTAGGGTTAAGTCCGTTCCACCAGATGATGTCATTACAGGTATTGTCTCAGTTTGTCATAGTGATGCATCAATCTTATTTGATTCGGGTCCTATTTATTATATGAGTCATCATATCTTGCTTCATATAAACATATGTTTTGTGATTCTTGCACTCTATTTATATGTCTTGACCTGTTGGAAGATTTATTGTGGTAAACTGTGTTTATCATTCTAGTTTGGTCACTATTGAGGGTTATGAGACTAGGGTGGTTTTTCTATTACATAATATGGAGGGTTTTTACGTGATTATGGATGATTTGGCCACCACTTGTTGTTCAGGTACTCTACTAGCATGAGGAATTCGTTGCATTTTGTGGTTTGGTTCTATAGGATTAAGTTAGTGAAAGGATTTAGGCTGTCTAGATGTTTATCTTACTTGTGATTCCGAGTTACGGATAGGAACCTTGTGTTCTTTCTGGATCGGAATTTTTGGACTAGGATATGTGCCGTGGTGGGGGTTATGTTGGGATAAGATTCATTGTAGTTGTTGAGTGTGTTTTTCTTCTTCCTTGTGGGATGGATTCATAGTATGTACTGATGGGGAGTGGTAATTATTGGACTGGTTGGATAGTTCCCTCATGTTTTTCTTTTCATCTTCAACTACATTCAAGTTATGTTTGTTGGGTTTGGATTGCGACGTATGTTTCAAGGTGGATTTTGGTGTGGCTTGTTGTTTGTGTGAGTGGTTATGAGTTTTAACATGTTTCTTACATCATTCCTAGTGATGTGAAGGTTTGGAACAAGGTTCTAGTTGATATGAGGTTATTTACCGGTACTAGTTTGGTATTGGGCAACTATTGAGGTCAGAGTTGTCACTATGTGCATATAGGTGGTGAGTTAGATCATGTGGTTATACCTTGTGAGATTACTTATCATTTGTGGACGCTGGTTGAGGTTAATATAGTGTGTATGTGTGAGAATCGAGTCTTTAGGGGAGGCTTAGGTGTTGAACTTTGGTTCTTAGGGTTTTTGGTTAAGGTTGAAGGAATAATCCTCTGTTGAGATGGTGTTTTCGGGCTTACGTCAATTGAGGTGATGTAGGATCACCAATGTTTATGTGTATGGTAAGTTTATATAGTGATTTGTTGGCTTTGGAACAACTCTTGGCATGTTCGAGGATGAACATTTGCTTAAGGGGAGAATGTAGCGATCCGACCGGTTGTTTTGAACTTTAGCATCCTTCTAAGTCATGTCAGGTCTTGAGTAGCTTCATATTATGTATTATAACTTGCGTGCATGGTCGATTTTGATTTTCAAGTGATTCAGAATTTACTTGGAAGAATGATTCTCATTTTAGAAGCTTTAAGCTGAAAGGGTTAACCAAGTTTGACTATTGTGCATTTGATATCAGATTGTCATTTTGATGGTTCCGTTAGGTGTGGACAGTTATTTTTGACTTAGACGAATGCTTGGAATTGGATTCGGAAGTTCCTAGGTTGATTTGGTACTTTTTGGTGAAAGTTGGCAATTAGAATGTATAGAATTTTTTTAAGTTTGACCATGGATTGACTTTATAGCTATGAGGTTCAGATTTTGGTTTCGGCAATTGGAATAGGCCCTATTTGTCATTTGAAACTTGTCTGTAAAATTTGATATTATTCCATGTTGGTTTGACAGGAATTGGACGCATGGTTGTATTTCTTGCAATTCTTGAAGTTCATTTTGATTTTCATGTATTTTGGTATCCGAGTCATGGTTCTAGATGTTATCTTGGTATTTTTATTACACGAGTGAATTCGTATGATATTTAATACTTGAGTGAATGTTCGGTATGGAGCCTCGGGCGCTCGGGTAAGTTTCAGACGTGTTCCAAAGAGTTTTGAGGTAGGCCCAGTTTTGCTGGGGTTTCTGTTCTCGCATTTATATGATTATGGCCACATTTGCGACTATCGCTTTTGAGAAATGAAGGCCGCATTTTTGAAGGGGTTAGTGGGCTGGCAGGCTGAGCATTTACGAAGCTAGCCTCGCAACTGCAAAAGAGGCCTGGGCTGGGGCCAGGTTGCTTTTACGACCAACTGTCCGTTTTTGCGAAAGGCCAGAGTTCGCATTTGCAATATTTTTGCCGCTTTTGCAATGTGTTCAGGGTTGTTCAAACTTTGCTTTTGTGGAGGCTTTTACGCTTTTGCGAAGATCTCAAATGCGACATTATAGCTTGTTTATAGCTGGGTATTTCGGGAATTAACTTCATTTATCACAATTTTGAGCCCTAGACTCAGTGGGAGACGATTTTGAGGAGAGAATTTTACACCAAACTATTGGGTAAGTGATTTGATCCATTTTTTATTATATAATATGATTATTTATGAGATTTAACATCTAAATTATGAGATTTGAAGAGAAATTTTGGGAATTTTTGTCTATATTTTGAAAAATAAAAATTTGAGATTTCAGAGTCGAATTGGACTCGAATTTGAAAACCAAATACATATTTGGGCTTGTGGGGCTATGGGTAGTTAAGATTTATCCTTTGACTCGGGTTTTGACCAGGAAAGCCTGGGGTTTACTTTTGTTGACTTTTGGAGAATTGCTCATAGATCTTGACTTTATTAATTGAAATTGGTTTTTCTTGCATTGTTTGATATTATTAAGTCAATTTTGGTTAGATTTGAGCCGAGTAGAAGTGAATTTAAGAGGAAAATCATTTTTAGAGTATTGATTGAGGGCTTTTGAGATAAGTATCATGCCTAACCTTGTGTGGGGGAACAATCCCATAGGATTTGGTCTATTTGCATTAATTTTAATATGTGAATGACGTGTACATAAGGTAACTAGTCTGTACACGGGCGTATATATGTTGGTTATGACCGGATATGAACCGAGGTTGCCCTTATTGCCTTGTTTTGATTGCGAGATCTCTACACAACATGTATCATATTGTGGATAATAACTTGTGTTCATATGCTATGTTAGAGATAATATTTTAGGGCTTTATTTTCTTAATTAGCCAAGTTGGACGTTTGTGAAATTATTGTTATTTGGGTTAGCTGAATTCATGTTATATATTGAACACACCTCAACTTTCCCTTATTTTGTCTTTGTGTACTGCATTGATAAATTTGCAAGTTGATGTCTTGATGAAAATTATTGGTATGTTGAGTTGTTGTGATTTTGGCACAGATGGACTTGTTGAGCAAATTGTCTGGGTGTTTGCACGAGGTTTTTGCCGTGCTATTGTTATTATTGATATTGAACATGCAGTGTGTAATGACCTGATCGGTCGTTTTGGGCTTTAGTATGTCATTTGGTAGTTTGAGACTTTGAGTAGCTTCATATGATGTATTGCTTGTATGGTCGATTTTAGTTTTCGGATGGTTCGGGATTGATTTGCAAGAATGACTCTCGATTTGGAAGCTTTAAGTTGGAAGATTTGACCAATGTTTGACTTTTGGGTAAACATACACGAAATCGAGTTTTTATGATATTGATAGGTTCGCATGATGATTTTAGATTTATATGTATGTTTGGATTCGATTTTTGAGGTTTTTAAAAGGATTCAACACTATTTATCAAAAGTTGGCAATTTGAAGAACTTAATAATTTATAAGTTTGATTAAGAGTTGACTTTAAAGTTATTGGACTCCGCTTGGTATTCCGAGACTTTGGATAGGTCTATATAGTTGAATTGAACTTGTATGTAAGGTTTTGAAGTAATCCGAAATGTTTAAGTGTGATTCGGACACTCTTTTGAAAGAATGAAAATTCAACAACTTAAGAGAAATTCTATTCGGTTTGAGTCTCCGATTATTTGTGGTGATGTTCCCGTGGGTTTTTTTGAGTCTTTAGATTAGTTTAGATAATGTATTTTTACTTGTTGGTATGATTGGATGGGTTCTCAAGGGGCTCGTGTGTTTTTTGGATCATTGGTTAAGAAACTACTTAAGAATTTGGAGTTCGACCATGGTCAATATCGGGTCAAGATGATCTTTTTTGGTATTTTGAGTGCGCGAGCGGGTTCTACCTTGTTTTATGATTGAAATGCATATATGGTTTGTGTTCAGGAGTTTTCAAATGATTTTTGGGTGTTAAAACAAAAAATTTCTTATTGTTGGTTTTTTTTTTCCTGGTGTAAATAATTACGAAAATGCCATTTACGTTCCTAAAATTTTCAAACTTCCTTTAAAACTTCAAAACCTCATATATCCCTCATTTGAAGGCCAAATTGGATGATTCAAAAGGCTATTTTGGGTGTAATATCTCAAGGATTATGTTGGGTTTATCAAATGTGAGTTTTGGAATGATATAGGATATCATTCAAGCTGGAATAACTTCTTTATTTTTTTTTACATATTCCAGAATTTAGTCACTTTTTCTCACAAGGTTTTGGTGCCCGAATTTGGGTGATTTTGGAGGAAATATTCACAATTTGGACCGGGGTAAGTATTTTTTTACTTTGATTTATGTGTAATTTATGATTCCAACCTTGAATTTAGTGTTTGTTTGATGAATCAAATTGAAGAAATTGGGAATTGTAGTTAAAACATTTCTAAAACATAAATTGATTATTTGAATACCGATTTGAGGTTGGAATTGGATGAAATTGATATGGTTGAAATCGTATCGGAATGGGTCTCAAGAATTTACAAGTTTTGTTGGGGTTTTAGAGTGCGGGCTCGGGATTGACATTTTGATTTTAGTTAATAATCGAAACTTTACTATTCAGAATCATTTTCTATGGCTTTTATTTATGATATTAAGTTATTTTGGCTAGATTCGAGTCGTCCAAAAGTTTGTACACATGGGAAGGGATTCTTAAAGTATTGATTTAGTTTCTTTGTGATAAGTATCTTGCGTAGCTATACTGGGAAATTTTTTTCTACTAATTGATATTGTTTGCTACATGCGAGGGTGATGTATATGCGAAGTAACGAGCGTATATGCATGTGCCATGGTTATTCATGCTCGAGGTAGAGTATATGATTCTTAGTGCCTTGTTGGATTATGTGAATTCTTGTCTAATATTCTACTTGACTTATATAATAATATGAATATGAAATCCAATGCTAGAAACCATGATTCCGCTTATTATAATTTCATTAAAATTGGACTTTTTGTAAAACTGTTGATGTGCTAAATTCGATCATCATTATGCCTAATCATGAATACATTGCTACGACCGTTATTCTTGAGGTACTTAGGCTCCATACTTAAGTTGAAGAACGCTTTAGAGATTTGTTTATACACTTGAGCTACGGGGTTCTTGACGTCTATTGAATTGTTTAATTGTGTAAGAGTTGTGATTCTCGTTTATGTGGTGTATTTTGCTTAACCATTCTTCTTGATGTTATACATGCTTCCTTCTTTTCTGTTTGTTGATGTGTGTGTATATATATGCTTGGTGAGGAAGAGTGTAAAGCACAAAGGTGATCTCTTGCCATTGTTATATATTATCATGTGAGGAAGAGTGTAAAGCACGAAGGGTGATGCCATACCATTTCATATACATTATTATGCACGAAGGATAATATTGTGCCATTTAATTTACATTATCATGTGAGAACCGGAGTAAAAGCAAGAAGGGTAATGCCATACCATTGTATTTACATTATCTATCATGTGAGGACGAGAGTAAAAGCATGAAGGATGATCCCGTGCTATTATTTCTATATTATCATGTGGTCATGGAACGAAGGGTGTTTCCGTGTAGGTGAGGATGAGAGACATGCATTATGTTGTGATATATTTTTCTTGGGTATACGTTTATGCATTTATCTTGAGTTGTTATTGTTGCACCTATATTTTTTATTATGCTTGTGGTTGTCACATCTTTGCCTTTTTCCTTATTTGCTATTGTTCTATCCGTGCCTTCTATTAGTTACTTATTGTTACGTTCATGTCTATCTTCTTGTTTGATATATTTACATCTATGCCTTTTTTTTGTTTGTTGTGATTTCACCTAAACATTTTACCTCATTAGCTGTTGAAACCTATGTTCTTCTACCTTACTTGGTGTCACTACTTTTGTGCCTACTATCTCGTCTGTTACCTTTTTTCAATATGCTTCCGACTTGTTTATTGCTGCTATGTGTGTACTCTCTACTTCATAGTTACTTTTATTGGAATTTCTTTTATCTTGGCGATAATGTTACACATATGATCGGTGAGGATGGGATAAATGTACGAATGGTGTTGTTGTACCGATTGATTTGTCATACATACACATTTGGTGAGGATGAGATAAATGCACGAAAGGTGTTACCGTGTCCTTTGAGTTGAGTTTCTTGAATACATTCCTCATACTATGAAGTTTGTGGATTTACTATTTTTGTTTGGTGGTTATCACTTTAAGAAAAGGATTAGTTGTGATATTAAGAGAACTGATCGTGATTTCTATTTGCAATTATTACTACTTTGCATCTTTGTTTTGGTACTCTTCTATGTTATTTGTAGTATTGTTTCTATTGAAAATCTGCTGCACAGGTTATATTCATGAGTATCTTTTGACTTAAAAATCTCGCCACTACTTCACCGATGTTATTCAAGATAAGCTCATTGTACTCATGCTACACTTCTGCACCTTGCATGCAGATCTTGGAGCTATATAGCTGTGGAAGACGGAGCCTTGCATTGAAGACGTATACGCACTCCAAATACCAGCTATCATTTTTTTCTGATTATTTTGCAAACTGCAATTGTAATCTTATTCGTAGACGTTCGTGGCTTGTACTACCAGTCTTTGGGATATTGTATGTAATTCAGTTATATTATTCGTTACCACTTTATTTCATTAGAATTGTATTGAATGTTATTGGGCTTACCTAGTGGGTTGGGTTAGGTGCTATCACGACAAGGTAGAATAATAATTAATGCACGTCTGTCGAGACAAGGCAGACATTTACTTTATTATTGCGTATGAATAGAGGCTATGTGGGTATGATATGTGATGGCCTGGGGGCCTATTATTTTTGTGTGGTGGTTTTATTTCTTTGTGTGTGTCATGCATACCTATGTGCTTTGTTACGATGTTTGCACTATGGTAATCAGTGTCTTTGTCTTGATGATTTGGTTGCGACGTTTAAATTCATCTACATGGAGTTTTTATCTCATATTCTGTTGAATTGTTGTTAACATAATGGAATGGAATGGGACCTTTACTTGTTTTAAATGGTTATTGCTTAATCTAATGATATTACAATTATTGCTTATGTTATTCTTTCTGTTGCCAGTTTAGTTTTGATATTGTGCACAAGTTATTTGACTAGTGAGTGTCTTGACTTGAACTTCATCACTACTCCACCGAGATTAGTCTTGATACTTACTGGATGCCACTGGGTTACTCACACTATGCTTTTGCATATTTTTTGCAGTCCCAGATACCTCGGAGCGTGCCGAACATTAGGTAGTTATTGTTGAGCTGCTAGGAGACTTTAAAGTATACCTGCCATTTTGCTCGTTGGCGTAGGAGTCACCTTCCGATGTTTTTCCTTTACTATTGTTTGCTTTCATTCCAAAATAGTGTTGTATTTGAAATTCCTAGTTTACTCTCAGTAGAGCTCCATACTACCGATTTTAGGAATGTAAGTCTATTGATCAGTTTCAACTTTATTATAGCATTTATCATTTAAATTGAATATTTTTTAAAATTGTTTATATATGTTAAAAACTCAGCATGTGTTAGACTAATCTAGTCCTAGTGACTATTGGCATAACGATTTTTAAGATGAAATTTTGGATCGTGACAGTATGGGCAGAATTAACCAATTCAATCTCGGCTAGAACTGCTGGAGTCCGCATCCATACTTGTGTATTGAGCGCACATATATGCGCTTCTATCCTTTGAAATTTTCCATTTCGCGATGCAAAGTGTGGCTTCGTTTCTCTTTATTGTTTTGTGCACTCAATTGTTTCCTTATGCACGTTTGTTTTCGTGACATGCACGAGATTGGACGAGCCTTCCTTTTGGCAACAAATTGTTACTTTTTGGTCAGTTATCATCAAAACTTACTCTTACACACAAGAAACATGTAATGAGAATATTTTATTTCAAAATCCATATAATCTCTCTCAGTTCACACAACAAATGAAATCAAAATACATTCAAAAACATGTATTTTATTTGATTTATCACACATCATGCTTAATGCGTATGTTTGCCCAAGTAAAGATTAGTTTTGAAGACTGACAAAGGAACTCAAACATGAACCAGGTTCATCCTTGTGGAGCACAGATAAGGATAGACTTGAGCATGTGGGATGCACATGAAAGAGATAAACCTAACATGACAGAATTGATATCTCCTTATCCTAATCGAAAAGGTTGCATAATTGATAAGGAGAATGACTCCTTACTAAAGAGAACACGATTTAAGAAAGGGAAGGAGCTAGATGTTGAGATCAACTAGAACTCTTCCACCAAAGAAGAGTAGCATTAGAATTCTATTTAATCTCAATATACTAAATCTATAAATATCAGTGTTGTTCTCTTTTACAGGTGACACACATAAGCAGAAGTTAAACATGAATTGAGAGCAAAATAGGAAGGCAATTTTGCAAGTAGTTCATGTGTGATTCAAGCGTGCGAACCTGAAGCTACATGAACCAGGTAGAAGAACCAGTTCCAAGTGTCTGTCTTTTATTCCAGTTCAATTATAGTAGGTGGTTTTATATTGTATCTTTCAGCTTTATCTAGAGGCGATTGTAATAGGTATTCAGAGTCTTCAAGTTAGAGTTAATTTGAAGTTGTCGCAATAGTTGGAGGCTGTGTGCTATAACAGGAATAGAGTTAGTCCTAGGTTTACAAAAGAGTTTTTGTAAATGCAGTTTATGGCTCAGTTATTTTAGTGGAGAGTTTCAGGAAAATCCTACTGGAAAGTTGGTCGTGAGTTTTTCACTTTTTGAGCCAGGTGTTTTCCATGTAAAATACTTGTATTCTTTACTTTCTGCATTTACTATTTCTGCAATAGTAGGTCAAGTAATACTTAGAAGAACCAGGTCCTTCCATAATCAGTTTAAGCGAAAAATTGGTCACCACACAAATCACCCTCCCCCCCCCATGTGGCATTGAAGTATAAAACATCAATTGGTATCAGAGCAGGTTATCCTTGAAAAGGCTAACACCTTAGGAACAGATCAAGATGAGTACACCACCTGAAAACTAGGAAGGGCAATCCATTGCTAGACCTCCACTCTTTAATAGCCAGTACTACTCCTGGTGGAAAAACAGGATGAGAGATCACATCATTGGAGAAGACTATGAGCTGTGGGACATTGTCACTGACGGTACCCTGGCTACCATGAAGAAAATTCTGAAGGAGCAGACGTGCCAAAAACAAGAGATGACTTCAATGCTAAGGACTTGAGGAAGTGGGAAAAGAATGCTAAGGCCAAGAAATGGCTTGTGTGTGGACTTGGTCCAGACGAATACAGTATAATTCGAAGTTGTACCACTGCTAAGAAAATTTGGGATACTCTACAAGTGGCTCATGAAGGAACTCCTCAAGTAAAGAGGTCAAGAGGAACACTGTTGTATTCTCAATATGAGAATTTCCCCATGAAGGAAAACCATACAAGAGATGTATACAAAGTTCGCCACACTAACAAATGAACTTAAGTCTCTAGGATGGGTTATTGTTGAAGAAGACAAAATTTAGAAAATTCTGACAAGGCTTTTGCCTGTCACATGGGAAAGCAAAATCACTGCAATTCAGGAATCAAAGAACATTCCCACTCTTAAGCTGGACGAGCTACTTGGAAATCTTACGGCCTTTGAACTAAGATGGCAAACCATGAAGATAGATGCACCCAAGAAGGAAAGGAGCCTGGCACTCAGAATCACTGAAGGCGCTGATCTAGAAGAGGATGAAATGGCTATGATCACAAAGGACTTCAAGAAGTATCTAATGAGAGGAAAGGGTTCCTCAAGAGGTGCAAGCTACAACAAACCAAGGGTTCCTAAAAAGCAGACCAACGAGGGCCGGTGTCACACCTCCTTTTTCTACTACACCCCCGTAAGAGGTATAATAAAGGGAGTTATTTCCAACTTGAAGTGACAATCGAAACAGAATTATTTAATTTAAGATCAGAGTCGCCACTTGGGAGAATTATGGTATCCCAAGTCACCAGTTTTAATCCCGAATCGAGGAAAATAATGACTTTGTTATTATAGTCTACGAATCAGAAATTCGGGTAAGGAATTCTGTTAACGCGGGAGAAGGTGTTAGGCACTCCCGAGTTCCGTGGTTCTAGCACGATCGCTCAACTGTTATAATTTGGCCTATTATCTGATTTTAATGCATTTTTAAACCTATGTGCAATTTTAACTTTTAAACCTCTTTTATTTAATTAATTAAAGGAAGATTTCAACGTCATTTAAAATATGTTTCGAACCACGTCACATAAATACACCCACAGTCCATAACATATTTTATCTAACATTGAGATTTGGATTTGGGTCACATAAATATGCACCCGAGTTTAGAAAGGTACATCATTAAATAACGCGCCTAAAAACAACTACGCATTGTTAATGAACACAACTTACATTGCCAAGTTAAAAAAAAACTTTTTAAGGAAATAATCTTACATAAACAAAAATAACATTGCACCAAAAAGATGATTAAAAAAAAGCATACGAAGTCTAACTAAAATATGTAAATAACAATAAAAAAAACCATCCAACTATTAGCATGATAAACGGACAGAAACAAACCATAAAACAACTAATCAATGGGAATACGAAGAAACCCATAGTACCTGATAACGTAGATTCCATAGCCAAAGCATCAAAACTTTTCATTCCAGTGTCAACAAAATTTCTCATTCTCAGAAGCAAACAACAAAAACTTTAAGCCAAATAATTTTCCATGACTTGATCTAGTAGACAATTCCAAGTGAGATTTACAGCAGTGGCGGATCCAGGATATTAGTTTCCTGGGTGCTCAAATTTTTTTGATATAAATTACTACAGTACACAACTATTTCAATACGACAGTGAAAAAATTTAACAAAAAAACTCAAACAAAAACAAAAGAAGAACAAGGAAGAAAGTAACCTTGAATATAAGAAAAAGAAACAGGTTGAAAGTGTTGTTGCTGAGAATCGAACTCCCGCCCTAAATTTTCTGATTTTGAGATTGTTGTGAATGACCGGAGAGTTTGCTGATTATTTCGTCTACTTTGTTCTTCGTTTTTCCTTCGTTGCATTCCTAAAAAGCAAAAATTCAAGAAGGATTAATTTTAAAGTTTTCTGAAAACAATGCCTTTCTTATTCCTAAATATAATTAATATAATAAAGCATAAAGGTGAAAGGAGGTAGGAAAAGGAGGGAAAAAAGGCTAAAAAGGAAAATTTAATTCAAAAGCAAGGAAAAGCTAAAAAAAGTGGCGGACAATCCTAAAGGGAATAGGAAACGTTAAAAACTTTTTCACAAAAGACAAAAAGGTACTTAAAGGAATGAAAGAAATAGTATAGAATATTGAGAGAGTCAGACTCAAGAAGCTGTTTCAGTTGGGAATCGAACTCGTGTGGCATAAAAATACGCTCCTTAACTTCAGCTTTGAACCAAAGCACCCATGGGCCATGTTGGTTAATGGGTGCTTACTAATTCAATATATTACTTTCCTATGTTTTCTTATATAGCCGTGCATAGTTCATGCCGGGGTCAATGGGTGCTTCAGCACCCGGCACGGACTACGTAGATCCGCCCCTCATTTACATTAGAGTAAAGCTGACAAAACTTGAGCGGCGAACGACAAAAATAGCTTGGACGCTTTGACCGGAAACTCAAACGGCAACCTCGAATGACCTTATCTAAACCTCGACTACTGTAGTTATTTTGGAGTTTCTTTTCATGGTGTTTTTTAACAGGTATAAGAGTGATTTACAGCTAGTTTACATGGTGTTCTTCAGCTGGATACCTGCCATAAAAAATGGAGTGGAAGGTGGTCGTTTTGAACTGTTCTTGCTGCAGCTGAGGGGCTGTTTTAGGCTATGGTATGAGAGTTGGTATGAGGGAGGAGAGAGAGGTGGTCAATGGCTAAGCATGGATACTAGCCCCCCATCTCGCCGGAAAAGATGACGGTGGCGACAACCATTTGAGTGAAAAGTGGAAGCAGCCCTTCGAAACAATGAGAGGTGAGAGCTTTTGGTTCTTTTTATCTTAATTGTCTGGCCAAGTGAAAGAGATGAGATTAAACCAAATTGAAGGATCCGTTCTTAGCTTTAGGGATTGGAATCCGCCATTTTTGCTTAGAGTTAGAGTCTAGGAATTGAAAACTTGGGGTAGGGTTTCTATAATTCGGTATTTTATATAGAGGTAGGAAGGATGATGGCCATTGGATTAGAAGAAAATTGATGGCTAGGATTAAATCTTGCACTTAAATGGGCTAATGGGTTTGAAAGAATGGGCTAAGGGTAATTAGGTTGGACCATGTCTCTTTGGATTTTTTTTTTCTTTATTTCTTTTCTTTATTCTAAAGATGAATTAAAATAGCTTTAAAAAGATACTAGTATATTTAAGATAATAAAAATATTTAGAGAAGACAAATAATTACTATATTAATGACATTTAAATACTGCTCAATATATACTAAAATGTAAAATAGTTTTGAACTTTTCTTCTTATCTTTTTTTTTTGGAAAATAAAATGCCAAGACTATTTTTGTATCTTTTTCAAAAATAAAACTAACTAGACAAAATATCAATTAGCTAGAATAAGGAAAAATATTTTTTGTAATTTTTTTAAAGATAAAATAAGGTAAAGAGAGAGATACTAAACCTAAACTAAATGTTTACGCTAAAATATAAAAAATCTTGGGGAGGGTCAAAAATCACATGTCTACAGCTGCCCCTCTTTGACTGAAAATGCAAAGAGTTTTCAGACAGAGAACGACTAGACAGGTTTTTTGACCCGACCCTTATTTAGGGAGACTAACATTGAGAAAATGGGAATGTGACCGAGCCCTGGTATCTAAGCTTCCTACATATCGTTGGCTATAAAGGAATCAGGCCACGTGTAGTTCAGAGGTCAGTGAGATGATGGAGTATGCCGAGGTGGAGAGCCAGTCGAGGTGCCGTTCTGCCGAGGTTCCGATCCGCGGTCCTGCTATTACATCAAAAATCAAAACATGAAAAAGACTAGCTAATCCTGTCAACTACGAGTTACAAGATTCCTATCTATAAGTCTTCTGAAGCTTGATCTTGAGTCTTGAATGGTTCTTCATGCAGACTTTGGATCTGAACCTTGACGCTAGCTAGCCGCAGGTGTTAATTCATTCTTCCTCAGCTTTTCGGACCAAACTTGGACACCACACCATGCTTGTGACTCCAATCATCTCTTAAGCAATTCACATCTTTCTCTACTACTGCATTTGGATTCACTTTTTCCTTCTTTTGTTTCTCCTCTTCTTTTGTTATTTTGGATTGTGACTAACTTCTGCTGATCATCTCGGACTGTTGACTCGCCTTCTTTCCGCAAGCCTCTTTTTTTGTTGACTTGAATTGCATTCTGAAGTGTTTTTTTCCTTTCTATGAGTGATGCTTGACTGCTGAGATTTTAAATATATGCCTCCGTTCTCTAGGTGGGCTCATGATTGCTAAAAATTGAAATATATGTCTCTGTTCTCCAGGCGAGCTCCTGATTGCTAAAACTCGAAATAAATGCCTCTGTTCTCCAGGCGGGCTCCTGATTGCTAAAACTTGAAATAAATGTCTCTGTTCTCCAGGCGGGCTCCTGATTGCTAAAACTTGAAAAAAATGTCTCTGTTCTCCAGGCGGGCTCCTGATTGCTAAAACTTTATATAAATGTCTCTGTTCTCCAGGCGGGCTCGTACTTGCTAAAACTTGAAATAAATGCCTCTGTTCTCTAGGCGGGCTCCTAATTACTAAAAGTTGAATGTATTCCCTTGGTCTCCAGGTGGGCGCCTGACTTCAACAAAATAATAAACAAAGAAAATTTCTTGCCCCAGTTTTGTGGCTGGGCGCGTCATGTTACCAAATATTAAAACTTGAAAGCTAAAATTTGAATTGTACTTCCCTTTTTCTCCAGGTGGGTGCCTGATTGCTGAACTTGAAATGTATTCCCTTGTTCTCCAGGTGGGGCGCCTGACTGCTGAACTTGAAATGTATTCCCTTATTCTCCAGGTGGGCGCCTGACTGCTGAACTTGAAATGTATTCCCTTGTTCTTCAGGTGGGCACCTGATTTCAACAAAAATAGACAAAAACAAAGAAAATTTTCTGCCCCAGTTTGGTAGCTGGGCACATGGGTGAGTGTTAAACTGAATTATTCTACGAACTATTGTAAGAATTTGAAAGCTAAGTCTTATTATCCAGGGAGGTCCTGACTACTCCTAACAATTACGACCCTAAGTTATATCCTCTAAAGGTGTTACTCCCATTACACTTGTTGTCTAAAAGGTCTTAAACTAGTCCCCATTATCCAGGAGGGTCCTGACAACTTCTAGTTAAAAGACAGCTTTAACCTAAGCTATATCTACTGAAGGTACGACTTCCACTATATCTTGTTATCTAAGCAAACCTTAAAACTACGTCCCATTATCCAGGAGGGTCCTGAAAACTCCTAATTGAATCCTATCTTAAACATGCAAACTTTGGAACCAACTTACATTCCTTTGGTGTACATTTATGCTAAATTATACTACTCATGATTATTTTGAAATTTAAACTAAGTCCCATTTTCCATGAGGGTCCTGAGAATTTTTAATTGGATCCTACTTCAAATATGCAAATTTTGAAACCAACTTATATTCCTTAGGGAACATTTATGCTAAATTATGCTACTCATGATTGTTTTAAAATTTAAACTAGGTCCCATTTTCCAGGAGGGTCCTGAGAATTCTTAATTGGATCCTACTTCAAACATGCAAACTTTGATAACAACTTATATTCCTTGGGGTACATTTATGATAAATTATGCTACTCATGATTGTTTTAAAATTTAAACTAGGTCATATTTTCCAGGAGGGTCCTAAAAACTTACCGTCAAACCTGTCTGGTGCCTGCCTTTCCTTGAGGTGGGTTTTTCCGAAACAAACAAAATTTCTGCCCCTGTTTCAATCAAAAAAAATCTTGTCAGTTTAAAATGTGGTGGTTGGTTTGTGGCCTCGACTTTGAGGGTTATTGCTCCTTCATTTCCCACGATAACTGATTTCCACTTGAAGACCTTGCCTGTTTATTAACTACCCACTTTATCTGTCATCCGTGTCACTGAAAATACCTTTCCTCCGTTCAGACCTAATATCCTCTATTTGTTGCATTGCTCATGAACTGACATATGCCCAACCTTGGTGTCTCACATGAATCCCAAAGCACGTCCATTGCCCCCACTCTGTGTGTATGCTGATCTTTCTTGACTTAAACCATTGGCCTTGACCTTGAGGTCTGTTGCTCCTTCGCTTGTCATGATAACTAATTTCCATTCGAAGACCCTGCTTGTTCCTGGACTAACCATTTCCTTTGTAAACCTTACCCAGAAAATGCTTCTTCTCGTTCAGACCCAATACCCTCTATCTGTTGCACCGCTCATACCGACATTTACCAAACCTTTGTGTTTCACATGGACCCCCAAGCATATTGATTGTTACCAACTCAGGGCATATGTTGTTCTTTTCTGATTTAAATCACTGGCATTGGCATTGAGGTCTATTGTTCCTTTACTTCCCATGATCGCTTTGATTTCTGCTTGGAAGGTCTTGCTTGTCACTAGTTTAACACCCTTTTATCAAACTTATAACAGGAAATACCTTTGATCTGTTTGACCTAACCCTTCATTTGTTGCATCGTTCATGAATTGAGATATACCAAGCCTTTGTATTTTACAAGGATCCCAAAGTATGTTGATTGTTGCCAACTCAGTGTGCCTGCTGTTCTTTCCTGACTTATGACGCTTTGATGTGTTCACCAGATCCAGTTTTGTTCAATTGGGAAGCTTGGTGGCAGATTTTGAAGCCATTTCTCACTTGTTATGACCAAACATACTCAAGAGGAGGAAGTAAACAAGACAAAAGGAACATAGTAGAAGGACAATGGAAAGAGGTGATTCCTAACAAGAAAACTACAAAGTAGAAACCTATCGGATGTGGATACCGACTCTAATGACCTTGACATGCACCTATGGCCTATTCTGTTAGGCAAATATGATGTTCAACTCCTATTATAACCCCTAAACTGTGAAACTGGGCTTCGCTGCTCTATCGTCTTTCACAATCTTCGTCTGGTGATTTCCCATATGATTTTCAATCCTCATTCGACTTGTGGTGCCCGTAGGTTTTCACATCAAGCCTCTCTCATTTTGGTCTTTTCTCTCAACTCACAATCGCCTTATGGTGCCCGTAAAGGTTTTTACCAATAAGACTCTCTCATTTTTTATTTCTCTCAACTTTCATTGCCTTGGGATACCGTGAGGGTTTTCACCAATAAGACTCTCTCATTTATTATTTCTCTCAGCTTTCATCACCTTGGGATACCCGTGAGGGTTCTCATCAACAAGACTCTCTCATTCTTCATTTCCTTCGTTTGGACCGGAATGTTGCCCTTGATATGATTCACCTCTACTCGCTTGACTTGGTATCTCTCGAAGACTGATCAGAAGGTTTTCCTTTGGACCGTAATGTGGGCTTTTGGATAGGATTAGAAAGAAAGGGTATCAAAGGCTCAAAACAATTCAACATGGGTTCAAAATTACAACTTTCGGAATCAAATCTCTTGCAACAACCACAACTTCTGCCCCAGTTTGGGGATTTTGGACTTTATTTTGGTGTGATTGAACCTCAGAGAAAGGCTGCCTACGTACCCTTTCGGGATCAAGCCAAACGTAGTTCATGCGATTCCTTTTGCTGTTGCTATTTTTTTTTCTTTTTCTTCTCTTTGTTGTTTTTATTCTTTTCTTTTTATTCTTTTCTTCTCTTTTTCTTTTTTTTCTTTTTCTTCTCACTTTTCTCTCTTTTTTCTTTCTCTTTTCATTCTTTTTCCTTTACTTATCTTTTGCACCTGCTTTTCTGAACTTCGCTACTGATTCCAAAAGAGGGGTGTGAAAGAAAATAAATAAGGCTCAAAGGGGTAACAAAGGATAAAGTGTTTCGATAGCAGAACAAAATGCCTTCGTCATTCCAATCTTCAAAATATACCAAGTACAAACAATATAATTAAACAAACCAAGGAAAACATTTTTAACATCTTGATTGTATCATACTTGATAACCATATCCGCACATTTGCCTCCTGCATCTGTTGAATACAAAACACCAATGGACAACACTCTCACTTCTCCTTACACGAACGGCCCCTGTCAATTCGGGCAAACTTGCCATTAGCTTCAATCCGAATCGGCACGATGCATTTCCATAACGTTTCTTTATGTTTTATATGCCCCAGTTTCACATGGTTCAGGCTTCAAATGATCTCAAAATGCCCTTACTTATTTCCCTCAAATATCCATATCACCCTCAACATTGTTTCATTGCTTCATTACTAAACTGACTTTTGAAAATAGGCTGAGAATTATGCATGCATGTCATGTCACTAGAACCAGCATGAAAATATTTGTAAAAGGAGAAGAGATCCAAACAAAATGACTAAAAATGACAGGAAACAGACAATTGCATTAGACAGACGGTGAAAGGGTTTACACAAGTAAACTAGCAAACTAGACTAGGGTGACAACCCTTGAACAAACCTAGACAGCACTAAACGAGCTACTACGACTAAACAAACCAGACAAAATGAAAAGATAGAAGGGTTTGAGTCACAAGACAATATCCGGATTACAACCCTGAAATAACCCGGACAACAAAAATAACAACAAAATAAACCACCAAGCTCTAACCCGGCTGACCAGGAAATGGAACGTCTTTCCAATTACCAAGCACGGCATCTTAGCCACTGAGTTTCGCATCCATACTGCCAAGTCCATTATCAACTTTAATCAACAAGTTCCCAAGAGGATTCGCATGCTCCCTATCGCTGTCATTGACCACAACTACCCCTTCTTGAATCATTCTGTCTATTTCCTTTTTCAAAGAACGACAATTTTTAATGCTATATCCCTGGACATTAGAGTAGTACATGCACTGTACAGTAGGATTAAATCCTTTTGCATATGGGTCCGGCGTATAGCCGAGGAGTGGCTCAATCAGGCGAAAATACTTTAACTTTTCAAACAAGCTTGTATATGATTCTTTGATGGGCGTGAAATTACTTTTCTGCCTTTGTCTCCCTTCATGCCTCAGTTTACTAGGATTGTTGGATGCTTGAAAATGCTGTGAAGGCACGCGTGAATTTTGGGATGCTGGTGCCTGTCTAGGGAGTGACCTGGTGGTTGGACAGATGGTCGGGTGTTGTTCGATGGATAATACTGAGGTGGCTTATATGGAATTTGGGGATGTTCACGGGGTCGGTGTCGGGGCTGGGAGTGTTGATCAGGAAAACTCATCGGATCATCTTTTCTACTTCCCCATCCCCCACCCAAGCTTGCTGGGATATTTGGAATGCAACTCATGATCTTACCTGACTCGATTCCTCTTCTACTAACTCCCTCATTCATAACACCCCATCAAAAGGTCTACCCATAGACGAGATCAAATAATTGAAGTAGGTGGGACCCTGGGCCCGTAGGAAAAGTTCAACCATTTCTTCTTCACACATCGGGGTACTGACTCGAGCAGCTTGCTCCTTCAATCTGAGCCCAAACTCCCTAAAGCTTTCCTCCGGCTTCTTTTCCATATTAGATAGCGGGGAGCGGTCTGGGGTAACACTTGATTTGCATTGAAAGTATCGGATAAAGTCTTGAGCCATGTCACCCAATGTAAGCCACTTATCAACATTTTGACGACCATGCCAGTCCAAAGCTGCCCCAGTTAGGCTTTCACTGAAATATGCCATCATCAGGTCATCTTTCTCTCCAACACTTCTCATTTCATTGCAATAAAACTTCAGGTGGGCTACCGGATCCCCAGACCCATCATACAAGCTGAATGTTGGTACATTAAACCCCATGGGTAGGCGAATGTCAGGAGACACAGACGGTTCTTTGTAATCCACGATACCCTGATCCATCATTCCTTGCTTGTCCCTTAAGGACTGTTCTACGCTTTTCGGCTTCCTGGGTACCCCATCTGACCCTTCTCTTCCTGTGAATTCTCCATTTTCAACATGAGGCTCATCCCGTGGGCCTTGCTTGTGTGAGTTGGGTACCTTGTGAGCAACCTCAGAGGGGTATGCGTTACGAGCTTTGGGCGGGTGTTCATTGTCGAGAACAGTGGATTTGACCAGAGGGCACTTTTAGGAAAAGATAGTTGGACAACGAGTGATGGAGCTACTAGGGCGGCTGGGAAAGCTGTGATAAACGGGTAAATATGGAGAGGGTGGAGGATCGCCTGGCGTTATGTCTGGAGTTTGGGTAAGGACAGCATCTAAGAAGCTGGGTGGTGGCGGGGGTGGTGCTTTCCCAGTCATCCATGCCCAATACATGTCTGCAACGTGTTGTCTCAACATTTTTACCTCTTCAATTAACCCATTATCCCGTTCAACCAACTGCTTTCGGACCCCGGTATCAACCAACCCAGTTCTGTTATTGTCTGCCATTGCCTTTTGTCGTTGTGTTGTAGAGAAGAGTTACCACTTTAAAACCACAAACCAACCACTTTTCTGATATGATCACAACAAAATGAAGCCATCACGTTAGCATTAGGGCATTTAACATAAGATAATTTCACTTTACGTGCAATGCACCTAGTCATAGTTATCGCTTCTAACATGACTTCGAGGGTATGAAGGTCATATGGCATCATCCCAATTTTCTCATTTCAATCCTTTCCTTTCTTTTCTTTCCTCGCCCTTCTTAGCTTGCTCATTCTCTTTCCCCTTTTCCTTTCTGATTATCGCTCTTTTCTTCCTTCTCATTTCTCACATCCCATGATTTCATCTCTTTTTTTCCTCTTTTTTTCCTTTTTCTTTAATAAATAAAAAAATCGATTCGATCGAACCCTATGTTGGTTGCCTACGTATCATGACCCCGTATGAATCAGATCTTTGCGTAGAACGGGGATAAAGTAAATAACTAACATTCTTTTTTTTTTCCTTTTATTTAATGACTACTCTGATGAGAAAAGAGAAATAAAAGAAGCAAATATTTTTTGAATTTTCTAGACTTAATGCTCTATGACCTATTTTAAACTCAAGCTTAACGGACATTTTTTTTTTCTTTCCTTTCTTCTTTTTCCTTTTTGAAACAGACACTCTACGAGAAATTATTAAGGAAAAACCCTAGAAGAGAAATTTTTTTTGACTTTTTTTTTTGTTTTAGGAAGAAAAAATAAACCATAAAAAATATTTTGAATTTTCCTTTGATACCCTAACACCAAATTTCAAAACAAGCAACAAAATATTTTTGTATTTCAGTTTTGATTGCCTAAAGAAGAAATTCTAATGATAAAAATAAAGATAAAGTATTTTTATTTTTTATGTACAATACCCTAAACCCTTAATAAAAGAATTATTTTTTCCATTTTTCGCTAATTTTCCAATGAAGCATCTTAAAAGAAAATCTTTTTGGATTTTGGAATTAACACCTTAAAGCAAGCTTTTCAAGAAGTACTAAAAGAATTTTTTTTTTTTGTTTTTTAATTTTGGTCCTAATATACTAAAGGAAACATAAAAACAATTCATTTTAAGTCCTAGATATTAATTGCCTAAAAGGAAAACAACCTCAATTTTTCATTTCTAGAATTAGTATTCTAAAGAAAACTTATAACGGAAATATAAAATGCAACATCTCCCTTTTTTTGGATTTTTAAATTACACCATACCTTGTCAAAAATAAAAAGTACAATAACAAAAACTTGACATCATTGTACAAAATTTAGAAAGTAAAAGACGACATAAAAAATAAAAATGAAAATAGATCTCCTTAAGCAACTCCTGAATGCAATAGCCCTAGGGTATCTGTCATGCTCGAATGCCGGTAAATAGACCCACATGTATGAGAAAACTTCAACCAACATTATATGAGACAATAACATTCCCTACTAGACACATGCAAGACATGGTTGCGATTATTTTTGCAAAATAACTTATTTAGCCAAAAGGCGATTAGAAGCACAAAATTTGGCTAAGACCCCGCAAAGCCAAGAACCTGAGATTTACTAGGAAGATCGGACCCTATGTGGTTTGCCTACGTATCTTGCCCCGGGAGAGAGAATCAGGTTCACGTAGTTCGGGCGGATTGGATACGAGCGAAAAATTAAACAACATAACTAACTTAAAGAAAATATTTTTTTTGTCTTTTCCTTGAAAATGATGAAACATGCCAACTCTTTTTTTGGATTTTCTTTTTTTGATTTTTGATTTTTAAAAAATGATAAAAATGCAAAATCTTTTGAATTTTTCATGTTTTTTTTTTCTTAATTGGTCTTTTCTTAATAAAATGTAACAAAAATATAACTAGACCCCACTTGCTTTATTTTCACACTTCACCATCTTTTTTTTCTTTTCCCTTTTTTTTTTCTTTTTCATTTTTTCATTTGCCCTCAACTATCATTGGTCTGCCAAATGACTATTTTCCCCTTGAATAAATGCAACGCTGTAGCACATAAGATGCATCAAGATGGTCTGTTATTTCGGGTACCTGTCCTAGACGGACCCAACCCCCGTGTTGAGTCCCCTAAGTCAAAATGCACATGATGCAGATAAGTGTTCCTACTAGGGATCCGGTATGAGGCTGAGTTATTCTAGGTTCAAAACCTGAGTATATGTTCTAGACTGTGTACCCAAGCGGACAACTTGAGTCGAGGAGGGGGCTACGTACCGGGAACCAAAAGGCCATCCGGCTTAGTAACTTGTCTAGCCTCTTTCTTATTTCAGGTATGACACTAACTGAATAGGGAGACTCAACCAGTAAGCACATCCCCGAAGGTGAGAAGAGAAGGGTTTCGTAGCAGTTTTATATACAGTTCAGATAATATCAAAGCGGTAAAAAGTAATATTTTGCACATTAGTCCCAAACATGTAATAAAATCAGATAATAAACAAAGCCAAATACAACCATTATTCCAAGCTCGAATTCTCGAACCCTGAACCAAAGTTCTGGGTTCTTATCCCCAGCAGAATCGCCAAGAGCTGTCACAACTCCTTTTTTCTTACTACACCCCCGTAAGAGGTATAATAAAGGGAGTTATTTCTAACTTGAAGTGACAATCGAAACGGAATTATTTAATTTAAGATCACAGTCGCTACTTGGGAGATTTGTGGTGTCCCAAGTCACCAGTTTTAATCCCGAATAGAGGAAAATAATGACTTTGTTATTATAGTCTACGAATCAGAAATTCGGGTAAGGAATTCTGTTAATCCGGGAGAAGGTGTTAGGAACTCCCGAGTTCCGTGGTTCTAGCACGGTCGCTCAACTGTTATAATTTGGCCTATTATCTTATTTTAATGCATTTTTGAAACTATGTGCAATTTTAACTTTTAAACCTCTTTTGTTTAATTAATTAAAGGAAGATTTCAACGTCATTTAAAATATGTTTCGAACCACGTCACATAAATGCACCCACAGTCCATAACACATTTTATCTAATGTTGAGATTTGGGTTTGGGTCACATAAATGTGCACCCGAGTTTAGAAAGGTACATCATTAAATAACGCGCCTAAAAGCAACTACGCATTGTTAATGAACACAACTTACATTGCCAAGTTAAAAAAAACTTTTTAAGGAAATAATCTTACATAAACAAAAATAACATTGCACCAAAAAGATGATTAAAAAAAAGCATACGAAGTCTAACTAAAATACGTAAATAACAATAAAAAAAAACCATGCAACTATTAGCATGATAAACGGACAGAAACAAACCATAAAACAACTAATCAATGGGAATAGGAAGAAACCCATAGTACCATATAACGTAGATTCCATAGCCAAAGCATCAAAACTTTTCATTCCAGTGTCATCAAAATTTCTCATTCTCAGAAGCAAACAACAAAAACTTTAAGCCAAATAATTTTCCATGACTTGATCTAGTAGACAACTCCAAGTGAGATTTACAGTAGAGCAAAAGCCGACAAAACTTGAGCGGCGAACGACAAAAATAGCTTGGACGCTTTGACCGGAAACTCGAACGGCAACCTCGAATGACCTTAGCTAAACCTCGACTACTGGAGTTATTTTGGAGTTGCTTTTCATGGTGTTTTTCAACAGGTATAAGAGTGATTTACAGCTAGTTTACATGGTGTTCTTCAACTGGATACCTGCTATCAAAAATGGAGTGGAAGGTGGTCGTTTTGAACTGTTCTTGCCGCAGCTGAGGGGCTATTTTAGGCTATGGTATGAGAGTTGGGATGAGGGAGGAGAGAGAGGTGGTCAATGGCTAAGCATGGATACCAGCCCCCCAGCTCGCTAGAAAAGACGACGGTGGCGACAACCATTTGAGTGAAAAGTGGAAGCAGCCCTTCGAAACAATGAGAGGTGAGAGCTTTTGGTTCTTTTTATCTTAATTGTCTGGCCAAGTGAAAGAGATGAGATTAAACCAAATTGAAGGATCCGTTCTTAGCTTTAAGGATTGGAATCCGCCATTTTTGCTTAGAGTTAGAGTCTAGGAATTGAAAACTTGGGGTAGGGTTTCTATTATTCGATATTTTATATAGAGGTACGAAGGATGATGGCCATTGGATTAGAAGAAAATAGATGGCTAGGATTAAATCTTACACTTCAATGGGCTAATGGGTTTGAAAGAATGGGCTAAGGATAATTAGGTTGGACCATGTCTTTTTGGATTTTTTTTTCTTCATTTCTTTTCTTTATTCTAAAGATGAATTAAAATAGCTTTAAAAAGATACTAGTATATTTAAGATAATAAAAATATTTAGAGAAGACAAATAATTACTATATTAATGACATTTAAATACTACTCAATATATACTAAAATGTAAAATATTTTTGAACTTTTCTTCTTATCCTTTTTTTTGGAAAATAAAATGCCAAGACTATTTTTGTATCTTTTTCAAAAATAAAACTAACTAGACAAAATATCAATTAGCTAGAATAAAGAAAAATATTTTTTGTAATTTTTTTAAAGATAAAATAAGGTAAAGAAAGCGATAATAAACCTAAACTAAATGTTTACACTAAAATATAAAAAATCTTGGGGAGGGTCAAAAATCACATGTCTACAGCTGGTACAAGGGTGGGAAGACTGATCACCACATCAAAAATTGTCCTCGGCGAGAAATTGAATGGAAGAAGGAAAGGGATGAATGAAGGAATAGGAAGAAGGAACATGTTCATCCCAAGAAGAACAAAGGATCAACAAAGGCTATGGTTGCTTCCCGGGGAGAAAGATTGGATGAAGATTCATAGGATGAAGATGGAGATGAACAAAAACTTATGGCCATTGGAGAATTTGATGAAGAATCTGAGGTAAGTATAATTCATTGATGAATCTAAGGTCATAAATAATGAAAAGGAACAACTATCTAAGGAATGTGTGACTTTGAGAGCTAATTGCAAAATCTGGAACTTAGGTCTAGTGAAAGTGATAGTAAATGCTGAGCTAAAGAACCAGGTTCTTGAATTTGTCACCACTATGTTAGAGCTTAGGTATAAAAATTTAAAATTGAAATTAGGAACAACTAAAAAGAAAATTGATCACACACATCTCACTTAGAAGAAAATCTAGGAAAAATAAAAGATGAGTTGTACAAAAGAGATGAGCAGATAAGAATCCTAAAGGAATATCTAAGCAAGGTCAAGAACGTGCTAGACAGAACCTGTAAATGGAATAGGTCCTCTGATGCACTTCCATGTCTATAAGAATACCATAGCAGCAATAAGAGAGGACTTGGCTAGGGGACCCCTGCTCCTAATTGGGATCCCAAAAGCAAGAACATCACACTTCGTGAGAACAAAATTTGCACACAATGTGGTACTGGTCACTATAAAAGTGAATGTACTGCAAAAGAACAAAATATTTGTTCAAGGAAAAAATAGGCTACCAGGATGGAATAAAAAGAATTTAATTCACCCTTTTGCCTATAGGAAGGGACCCAAACTAGTTTGGGTTCCTAAGACTAACCCCTGATTTCCTTTTGCAGGTCTAAGTGAAAGAGAGCAGTACAATGTGGCACATGGATAGTGGCTGCTCAAAGCATATGACAGGAAGCAAGAACCAAATCCTTTCACTTGAGGACCTCAAAGGAGGAAATGTCTCATTTGCAAATGGTAAGAAAGATGAGATCATTGGGGTTGGAGAGGTAGGTAAGATAGACTCACACTCCATTGAGAATGTCTACTTGATAGATGGCTTAAAATATAGCCTAATTATTGTCTCACAACTGTGTGACAGAGGTAACTGGGTAGCATTCACCTCTACCAAATGTTTTGTGATAAATCTTACCACTGACAAGATTGTTTTGCCAGAAAAAAGAGTAAACAATATATACATTTTAGATCTGTCCACACTTCCATAAAATGAACTCACTTGCTTAAGTGTGTTGTACAATGATCCCCTCCTTTGGCACAAGAGACTTGGACAAGTCTGAGTCAATTCAACAAATTAGTCTCCAAGGACCTGGTAATACGGTTTCCTAACATCAAGTTTAAGGCATACAAAGTTTGTGAGGCTTGTGCAAGGTGGAAGTAGGTAATATCCTCTTTTAAATGCAAGAAAGTGGTAAGCATGACCAGATCGATGGAACTGGTCCATATGGATCTCTGTGGTCCAATGAGAACTTTAAGGAGAGGTGGTAAAAGATATGTGATGGTGCTTGTTGATGATTATTCTAGGTTTACTTAGACATTATTTTTAAGATTTAAAGATGAAGCATTTGACATGTTTACTTCTGTTGTTAGAAAAACTCAAAAACAACTAGGTAATCAACTTGCATCAATTAGCTTTGATCATGGAACTGAATTTGAAAATGCTAAGTTTGCTGAATTTTGTGACGTGCATGGCATATATCATAATTTTTCTGCTCCTAGGACTCTACAAAAAATGGAGCAGTTGAAAGAAAAAATAGGACACTTGAAGATATGGCTAGGACCATGCTTCATTCTAGTAAACTGTTCCATAGCTTCTGGGCAGAAGCTATAAATATTGTATGCTACATCATCTATATATGAAAGACTAGACCTCTTGTAGAGAAGACTCCCTATGAGTTACTTAAAGGGAGAAAATCAAATATATCCCATCTTAGGGTATTAGGATGCAAGTGCTTTGTGCACAATAATGGAAAAGACTCTTTAGGTAAGTTTGATCCCAAAAGTGATGAGGGAGTATTCTTGGGATATTCTTCACATATCAAGGCTTATAAAGTGTACAGCAAAAGAACTATGTGTGTAGAATAAAGTGTACATGTGGTTGATAACTAGGGATTTTGATGCATTTTATACTCATTCTTGCTTATGCTTCGATCAAATATTCATAAAAAATAGTCCTAAAAGGCTTACAAATTGTGCTTGATTGCATGTTTGATCAACAAAGTGACAAAATGTCAACTATCGGCTCAAGAGGAGGAAATTTGCACAAGTACCAAAAACCAGGCAATCTCATGCAGAATACGCCCAGTGCGGCCGCACACCACATTTTGTGGTCCGCAATGGGAGATTCAGAGAGCTGATTTTCAGGCTTCAAGGCAGTGCGGCCGCACACCATTTTGTGCAGTCCACACTGAAGGCAACGTGGCCGCAGTTCATTCTCTGCAGTCTGCGGTGCCAAGATTCAGAGAGATCGATTTTTATAGTTTTGAGCCTCCATGGTTCGCGGTCAACTTTGTGCGGACCGCGCTAGAAACCTCCTCTGCCGCGGTCCATTCTGTGCGGTCTGCGGAGCTCAAGTTTGGAGAGCCGCTTTTCAAAGCCAAAGCCCCAGTGAGGACCGCGGTCCATTTTGTGCGGTCCGCACTAACCCCGCAGGAGCAATTTTGTCTAGATTTTTTAGCTTAGTATAAATATATTCTTTTTCCATTTTTTTAGGGCATCAAACGTTGTAATACAGTAGCTACGCTCGTGAGAATACTTTTCTTAGCCATTTTGGGCACTTTTACTTAGTTTTAATCATTGAATTTTTGTATTTACTTTAGTAATTAATTAATATGTCTCTCTTTATCTATTTCTCTGATTTTCTCTTCAAGCATGAGTAGATAGACCCATTAGCTAGGGCTGTGGCTCAACCTAGTATGGGTAATTAATGGGTGTTGTAGTTTAAGGTTAGATTGACTATGGGTGTTTGTTATTTGGGTCAATTTTATGGTTTAATTTCTGAAATAGTGGTTGCAAATACTAGTTTGTGCTAAGTTGACTTGGGTTCTTTTTGAGAAAGAGGGCACCAAAATTGACTCAACAAGGAATTGGGATGGACTCAATAGATTTGATAGTCCAAATTAAAGGGTTAAAACTCGAGAGAGAAATACCCGACTTGAAGCCTAGTTGCTTGGAAAAATATGCATACCCAATTGGTCTTGAGATAGTCAATTGGGCAAAATCACTCTTTCTACCGAGAGGTGTATAGTGGGTAGTATCGAGAAACGGTTACAACATATTCCCCAATCATGTCAATCGTGCCTTGGATGCAAGTACCCGTCAATTGGCCACCTAGGTGAAAGTCACTACCCTAGTGCCTTTTAAACCATTAGATACAACTTGTAGCAATTTACTCTTAGTTTAATTTAGTTGCAATTATAATTTGTAGTTTGATCATAGTATAATATAAAGAAAAACCAAATATTAATAGAAGTGATATTTGGAACAAATACGCAATTCCAACCTAAATAGATACTCGACTCCAATTCTAGCTCTCTGTGGATATCGATCCTGATCCAAAATTGGGTAAAATCTATTGCGACCCTCTCTTGCTAAATAATGGTAGTGCGGAGTTGGAAGCGATCACTTTTTGGCATCGTTGCCGGGGAGCTAACGGTTTTGGCTATCTATTTAGTTAGTTTTGTGTATTTTTCTTCTTTCCTTCTTTGTTACTTACTTTTTTGCATCACTACTCAGGTACTAATATGGCATTGAACAACGCTAATGACCCTCTTGGAAAAGTGATAGCGGGGGAGGAGGTAGATGATCTTGAGCAAGATGAGGCGCCTCTTGCACCTCAAGGACAACAGAGAGGCCGGAATGCCAATGCTAATACAAATGATATTATTCCAGACCCTCCTCCGCCACCTCCAAGAGTGGCTCCCATAGTATTACCGAATCAAGGGTATGCGAGTGCTATTGTCCCTCCCCGAATCCAGGCGGGGAATTTTTAAATAACCAATATGATGTTAACCTTGCTGAAGCAATGTGGGTATTTCACGGGCGCCTCTGATCAAAATCCCTACAAGCATCTCAAGGGGTTCGTGGATACATGTTAAGGGAGCAAGCAGACGAATGTGTCCGAAGATGCTATTAGGTTGAGACTTTTTCCGTTCTCACTTCGAGGAAAAGCATTAGATTGGCTTGAAAGACTCCCCAACCATTCCATTACAACGTGGGATGAGTTGGTGGATAAGTTTATTGCTAAATTCATCTCACCTGGGCATATGGCGGCACTTCGAGATGAAATATTAGCCTTCAAGCAAGATCCAACAGAACCTTTGCATGAAATCTGGGAGCGGTTTAGAACAATGGTGAAAGAATGCCCAAACAACAATATGACCGAGGCGATGCTTCAACAAACCTTATATCGAGGCATCAAGACCACGAATCAATGCATTGTGAACTAATTGGCCAGGGGCAACTTTATGAAGCTTCCTTACATTAAGGCTTGTGAGATATTGGACGAGATGGCCGACACTTCTTCGTCGTGGCAAAGTAGAGCGAATGTGCGCTAAGGTGACCCACGCTCATCCATTGCACAAGGAATTACACAATCATGGTCAAGCTATTGCTAAGCTTACTAATACTATGAATCAATTAGCGAAGGCTCAGTTGCAACTGGTCCAAAATCCTCGCCAAGTCAATGCCATGGAAAGTGTAAATATGCTCGTCAATAAGAGAAGGCAAAGAGGGCAAAAAGCTCAAGGGAATTCTGAACAATATGATAATGATGGTGGTGGTTATTCCAATGATTGTTATGATGACCAAAGTGAAGAGGTACAATATGTCAACAATTATCAAAGCAACAGAGGCAACTCTTCAAACCAACAATGGTAACCCTAAGAAATTGGGGCAATCAACAACAAGGTGGTGGTAATTGGAACAACAACAACCAAGGCGGTAATTGGGGGAACAACAATCAGGGCAACCAAGGGAATTGGAATGTTAATAACAACAACTGGAATAACAATGGTCAAGGTGGGTGGAACAACAATGGAAACCAAGGCAACTAGGGGAAAGGCTTTCAAAGGCCCCCGATGTACCAACAACCGAACAATCCACCTTCGTTTCAATCTCAAGGATCTAGTTCTTTGGGTAATGATATGGGAAGAATAGAAATTATGTTCGAACAAATTATGAAGAAGAATCAAGATTCTGATGCTCAATTGGCTTCCCAAAATACCTCTATCCTGAACTTGGAGGCGAAATTAGGCCAAATCTCTCAATCGTTGAATACTCGCCCTAAGAGTGCTCTACCAAGTGATACGGTAGTGAACCCGAAGGGCAGAAACAATCATGTGATGGCGGTTACAAAAAGAAGTAGGAGAGGCTGTGATGTGCATGCCTCGAAAGATAAGCAAGTTGTGGATGATGATGTTGAGTTGCGGAAAGATGATGTACCTTTGATAGTTGAAGATGTGGTTGAGAATGAGGTGAACAATGATGTGACGACAGGAATTAATGAGGCCGAGGTGTAAACTCAAGATGTCGTGAACTCGTCTAGGAAACACGTGATTGACATGCCCGAGCCGGTGGTGACCAAAGCCAAGGCACCTTTACCTAGGCTACATCCGCCTTATCCTCAACAGTTAGCAAAGTAAAAGAGTGAAAACTAATTCAAAAAGTTTATTGACATGATGAAAAGCTTTACAATTAATGTGACTTTGGTGGAGGCACTTGAACAAATGCCGGGATATGCCAAGTTTATGAAGGATTTGGTAACAAAGAAGCGGTCGATGGATTGTGAAACAATAAAAATGACTCATCAAGTCAGTGCTATCGTACATTCTATGGCCCCAAAACTTGAAGATCTCGGAGCTTTTACTATCCCTTGCACTGTTGGAAGTGCGGATTTTGCCAAGGCCCTTTGTGACTTGGGGGCTAGCATAAATTGATGCCTTATTCTGTCTTCCAGACTTTTGAAATTGGGCAACCTAGGCCGACCTCAATGAGACTTCAAATGGCAGATCGATCAATGAAGCGACCTTTGGGCATAATTGATGATGTGCTTGTCCAGGTGGACAAGTTTATATTGCCGACTGATTTTGTCATTTTGGATTGTGAAGTGGACTTTGAAGTACCAATTATTCTAGGGAGACCTTTCCTTGCAATAGGGAAGGCATTAGTTGATGTTGAAGCGGGTGAGCTAACTTTCTGAGTGGGGGATGAGAAGGTCATCTTCCATGTTTCCAAATCCATGAAGCAACCCAATAGCACCGAGGTGTGCTCATTTGTGTACATTGTCACAGCTGTGATCATGGATGACACAATTTCTATGATTAACGTGGAGGATCCCCTTAAGGCCGCGCTTCTAAATCTTGATGTAAATGATTATGCTAGTAGAGTGGAGTGCGTAAATGCTTTACATGGTATGGGCTCGTATTCTTATGAGCCTAGGAAATTGTCTTTGGATCTTGAAAACCATAAAACTCCACCAACAAAGCCATCTATTGAGGAGCCACCGGTGTTGGAGTTCAAACCAGTGCCTCCACACATCAGGTATGAATTTTTGGGCCCTTGTTATACTTTACCCGTTACTCTTTCCTCGTGCCTTACTAACTTGTAGGTAGACACCACTTTGGTAGTTCTCAAAAGGAGGAAGAAATCATTGGGTGGACATTGGTCGACATTCGGGGAATAAGCCCCTCATTTTGCATGCAAAAAATCATTTTGGAGGATGATGCAAAACCCTCCTTGGAGCATCAAAGAAGATTGAACGAGGCAATACAAGAGGTGGTGAAGAAAGAAGTGATAAAATGGTTGGATTTCGGGGTTGTGTACCCTATCTCCGATAGCTCATGGACTTCTCCGGTGCAATGTGTGCCGAAGAAGGGAGGGATGAATGTGGTGACAAATGACAACAATGAACTTATTTCCACTCGGACCGTTACCGGATGGAGGCTATGTAAGGACTACCGAAAGCTGAACAAGTGACCCGAAAGGATCACTTCACATTGCCATTCCTTGACCAAATGCTAGATCGTCTTGCGAGGCGTGCTTTTTATTGCTTTTTGGATGGATACTCAGGATATAATCAAATCTTAATCGCCCTGGAGGACCAAGAGAAGACCACCTTTACATGTCCGTATGGCACATTCGCTTTCTCTCGGATGCCGTTTGGATTGTGTAATGCTCCAGTGACTTTCCAAAGATGCATGATGGTTATTTTCACAGACAGGGTGGAAGATATCTTGGAGGTTTTCATGGATGATTTTAGTGTGGTTGCTGATTCCTTTGAAGAGTGTTTGGGTAATTTGGATAAAGTCTTGCACGATGTGAAGACACAAATCTCGTTCTTAATTGGAAAAAATGCCACTTCATGGTTGAAGAAGTCATAGTGTTGGGCCAAAAAATTTCAAAACATAGGATTAAAGTTGAAAAGGCCAAGATAGAGGTAATTTAAAGGCTTCCACCCCCCATTCTGTCAAAAGGGTAAGGAGTTTTTTTGGGCACGCAGGGTTTTACCGGAGGTTTAAAAAGGATTTTTCAAAGGTGGTAAACCCCTTATGCAAGCTACTAGAAAAAGATGCCAAGTTTGTGTTCGATGAGGGATGTATGCAAACATTTGAGCTTCTAAATCTTAAGTTGACCACTACCCCTATCATTACCACACCATATTGGAGCTTACCTTTTGAGCTCATGTGCGATGCAAGTGACGTTGTGATTGGGGCTATTTTGGGTAAAAAGGTTAACAAAATATTTCATTCGGTGTACTATGCAAGCAAGATCATGAATGAGGCTCAAAGGAAATACACGGTTGCCGAGAAAGAGTTGTTGGCCATAGTTTTTGCAGTGGAAAAGTTTCAGCCGTATCTTATGGGGGCTAAGGTCATAGTGCACACCGATCATGCCGCCCTTAGGTACTTGATGACAAAGAAAGACTCCAAGGCAAGGTTGATGAGATGGGTGCTACTACTCCAAGAATTTGATCTAGAAATTGTGGACCAAAAAGATAGTGAAAACCAAGTGGCAAATCATTTGTCTTGCTTGGAAGAGGAAGGAAGGTCGTGTGATGGCCTAGAGATAAATGATACATTTCCCGATGAGCAGCTACTTTCTGTGTCGATCTGTGATATGCGATGGTTTGTGTACGTTGCTAATTTCCTTGTGACTGGCATCATCCTGTATGAGCTCTCTTCTAACAAAAGGAAGAAGCTCAAATGGGATAGTCTGGACTACTATTGGGACGAGCCATACTTGTTCAAGATTTGCACCGACGTAGTGATCCGGAGGTATGTACCTGAGAAGGAGCAATTTAACATCCTAGAGGCTTGTCATTCCTCCCCCTATGGTGGCCAACATGGAGAGGCGAGGACGGCTTCAAAAATTCTGAGTTGTGGATTTTATTGGCCAACCTTGTTCAAAGATGCAAGTGATCTAGTAGAAGGTGTGATCAATGTCAACGAGTGGGCGGGATTTCCAAGAAAGATGAGATGCCTCTAAACACCATTCTTGAAGTTGATATCTTTGATGTATGGGGTATCGATTTTATGAGCACTTTTGTAAGCTCGTGTGGAAACACTTACATTCTTGTAGCGGTTGATTATGTGTCAAAATGGGTTGAGGCCGTGGCCTTGCCAAACAATGAAGCTAGGAGTGTGGTGGCATTTCTGAAGAAGAGCATTTTCACAAGGTTTGGTACACCTCGTGCAATTATTAGTGATGGAGGATCGCATTTTTGTAATAGAGCTTTTGATGCCTTGCTTTCCAAGTATGGTGTAAACCACAAGGTGTCTATGCCTTATCATCCTCAAGCAAGTGGCCAGGTTGAAGTGTCTAACAGGGAGATCAAGAGCATTTTGTCCAAAACTGTCAATGCCAATAGGACCGATTGGTCTAAAAAGTTAGATGATGCTCTATGGGCTTACTGGGACCGCTTACAAGAGCCCAATGGTATGTCGCCGTATCGGTTGGTGTTTGGGAAAGCATGTCATTTACCAATAGAGTTGGAGCATAAGGCCATTTGGGCCTTGAAGACGTTGAATCTTGATTGGGATATAACTGCTAATCTTCAGGTGGAGCAACTCAATTATCTTGATGGATTTAGGTTCCATGCCTACTCTAGTTCGTTCCGGTATAAAGATAAAATGAAATACCTTCATGACAAATATACTCGGGGAAAAGAATTCAAGGTGGGAGATTTGGTTCTCTTATTCAATTCTCGGCTGAGGTTGTTCCCGGGAAAGCTGAAATCAAAGTGGAGTGGACTATTTGAAGTAGTGTGTGTGACCTCGTTTGGTGCTCTTGATTTGAAGAACAAAAGAGTGGAAGGTTTTAGAGTAAATGGGCATAGAGTGAAGCACTATCTGGTGAAACTTTCATGATAGCCATGTGGTGGTTGTGGTTCATTTCAAATGATTAGATGGTAACCTGTGTCGTGCCGCGACGTTAAATCAGGCGCTTCTTGGGAGGCAACCCATGTGTTTTTATTCTTGTTTTCTTTGATTTTCTTTGTAGTATAGGAGTGATTTTTGGGCTAACTGGTTGCGAGATGTTACAGGATTGAGTTGATGCAGTGCAAGACATAATTGAAAAATGCACAGGTCTCTGAAGTTTCCAACGCGATCGCACTACCATTTTGTGCGAACTGCACTGGTAAAGGGTGATTAAAATGCTCTCTGAAGTTTGCCACCGCGACCGCGATTGATTTGGTGCGGTCCGCAGAGGACAACCGCGGCAGTCCATTTTGTGCGGACCGCGGTGGGTTACTGAGTTGAGCTTGAACAAAATAGCTTGGTGCAGACCGTCGTCCATTTTGTGCGGTCTGCACTGGTAGGTGAGAATGGGCCACGGGGTTCTCTCTATAAATAGACTCTGGGGGCCTCCTTTTACCCTTTTTGCAAAATTGAACCTCAGCGACTATAAACATTGTTTCTCTTCTTCTTTCATCGTAATTGCTTGTTTGCATTGCTTTGATTTGATTCATCTCACAATCTGGTACATTAATATTCTTTTTTACTTGTTTAATTTTGTCAATTTCAGTTAATTTTCATTTTTCTTAGCTTTTATTTCTTCCTTCTCCCGTAATTTCTTGAATTGTTAGGTTAGGATAGTTAGATTTCTGATTCTTGTACACTTAGTTGGTACAATGGACTGGGTAAACATTTAGGGACTCTAATTAGGTGAAAATTTGGACCTTAAAAGCAAAATTTCATGAACCCTAATTTAGTGCCAACCCTGGGAACTCTGTGCGAACCACGGTCAATTCTGTGCGGTCCATGGTGCCCCAGTGCGGTCCAGGTTGCCATTTTGTGTGGACCGCACTGATGACTTCTGAGATTGCTGAATGATAGGTAGTGCGGCCGCAGTACATTTTGTGCGGTCCACACTGCCTAGTTACAGAGAGTGGGTAGTCTGACCCCCACCTCTGTGCGGACCACATTTGATTGAGTAATGTCCGTTGTGATCCCAGTACGGCCGCAGTTGGTTTTGTGCGGTCCACACTGCTGAGATTCAGAGGCTATGTTTTTGAACCCCAGACCTGTGCGGACCGCGGTCGTGTCTGTGCAGTCCGTTTTAGCCTCAGTGCGGCCACAGTTGGTTTTGTGCGGTCCGCAATGGATGCTTCTACAATCTATTTGCAACCTTTCTTTCCTGTTTCTGCAACACTATTTTTATTTGATTACACAGATACTAAAAAGTTATTTGAATTGTGTTTGCAGACAATGGTTAAACAACGAGGAAAAAGCTTAAAACAACCCGGTAGAGGTAAATCCTCCAGGGGAGGGAAGCAAAAGATGATTAAACTCGCTCCCCAAGCTCGGGAAAACATAAAGAGAATAAGAAAGCTAATAAAAGCTATTAACATAGCAGTTGATCAGTCGGGGAGTGAGTACAAGCCTTCTCAAGAGATTTCATCAGACTCTGTTCCTACACATATCCTTGACTGGTAGGGAAGATTTAGACTAACAGACACTACTCTTCCACTATCACCCTCTACCCAAGCACCAGTACATGTTTCTTATGAGTTGTCTGAGGGCTGAGCAGCGGGTAGTGAAGAATACTCTACCTCTCCCACAACTTCATTAACCGGGGAGGGGGTAGAACGAGAAGAGGGGGAAGTACAAGGAGAAGAGGAGGAAGCTGAAGGATGTGAACCAAGGGTTGGGGTGTAGATAGAATGAGGAAGCCGAAGGTTTGGCGAGATAGGTTCGTAAGTGAGATGGCATACAAAAAATTTACGGAGTGGTGTCCGGTGAGAAAATTTATATCGGAGAGAAGCTTCATTGATAACGATCTATTACCCTCAACCCCAATGTACAAAGACAATTTACTACTAGAGTGGGCTGGGAACATTTTATGGAGAAGTGTGCAGATGCCAACGAACACATGGCCAAGGATTTTTATTGCAATGTAGCCCACATCAAAGGGCTCCAAAGTGACCAAGGTTCGTAATAAGACAGTGTTGTTTGAAGGGAAATACCTTAATGAATACTTAGGCTTCAATGAGGAGCATGAAACTTTGTGCATGGCGAAGTTGGAGATGGGCGAGGAGGTTCATCCCTGGCTAGCACAGTACCTGGCAACCCCAGGTACCACCCCTAACTGTTTGACTGTTGGAGTCAAGATATTGAGACGGACTTTGAATTTTGTATCACGGGGATGGGAGACCTTTGTATAGCAGGTTGGACCCCAAAACACATGACCAGACCCTTCCTCTTTCTCGGGCTGTGCTGGTGGCTTCTATTATGGCAGGGTATCCTATCAATGTGGGGAATGTGATGTCGAAGATTATCTCTATTGTGGGTGCGGAGCATGACCGGAACTATCCCTTCCCTAGCACCCTTACTATGTACTTTCAGGATTTGAAGGTGGACAAGAAGCCCTACGACGTTAGAGTCAAATCAAAATCCCCCTTCTCCTGGTACAACATGCAAGGGGATGATAACCCCAAGAGCAAGAGTTTCAAAGGTACAGCTACTGCATCAACTGGCCAGTCTGAAGAGCCAGCTGTGGTAGTGGCTCCTGCTGAGCCTACCTCTACCTCCACAAATATCCCTCCCGGTCCATCCACATCCACAGCCATTCCTATTGATCCATCCACCCTAGCAGGCCCGAAGATTCCATATTCCCGAGCCCTCACCCCATTACTGCCCACCGACTGAGCCATGCTCTTGATAGTATCAACCACTGGATATCCATAGCGTTATCCAAGTTGTCTATCTTGACTACCATTGTAGAGGCTCAATCAGCTCCCCCAACCCCAGAGGTACCCCAGTCGATAAAGGATGCGCTCAAAGAGATACTTGAGAACCAAAAAAAGATCCTCGACACTCAGGTTACGGTCTCAAAGTCAGTGGATTCACATAGCAAGGCTCTCAGGGAGCTTGCTAAGGAGTATAAGAAGCTAAGGAAGACACGGTCTTCCAAGGAATCCGTGAAGGAGCTGCGTGTAGATGTTGACAGACTGAAGGCAGATCAGCTGCCTTTAGACTTATTACTTGACCCAGTTCCAGCAGCTCACCTACAGTCAGAGCAATCATAGAGGCCTCCGAAGATGAGGTGGATGATTCCTAGAGCCGATGATGCCATCATCCAGTTGGCAAACCCACCGGAGACTTCCTCTAGTCAGCCACAGGATGTACTAGTTTTAGAGCCTATTCAGTTCCAGGTCCCAGTAGCAGAGCAGCAGACCACAGGGGACCAGTCTGAGGTCCCCAAGCACATAAAGGACCCAGGGACCACTCATGATCCTATGCCGACAGACACGGCTTAGGGAGTCCTTTATATCCTTTTTTTCTATATCTTTTGGTGCTTATTTAGACTAGTTGGCATTGGGGACAATGCCAGCTTTCATTTGAGAGGGTGAGCCCTACATTTTGGATGGCTGTATATATTGATACATTTTTATGCTTTATTGATTTTTTCATCTTTGGTCTGTATATATTTTGATATTTAGTTACATTTATTGCATTTTAATCTTACTTTGGGTCTGTATATAAAGTTACATTTTATTGTATATATTCATCCCGTCTATTGTATATTCAAATCCACTCTTGTATATATTTATTCTATTTTCCGCAAATTTTTTTGTTTTTAGCTTCTTATTTGTGATTTGTAGCTTTTTGTTTTCAGAGTTTGCAATAAGCCTTTGGTTTTCTTAATGCCACGGTTCTTTCCAAAGGTGGAGTGTTGTGTGAACCGGGTGGCTCTTCCTAATGATAGATGGCGTGACAACCTTCTTAAGGGTTTGAGTTCGTTTTTCTTTTTCTTTTTGGTTTTTAGTAGTTAGTAGTTAAGGGTGCCTCAAGCACAGCTTCACTTGGGCCTATCACATTTTCCTTTGATCTTATGGCAATAAATTTTTGTGTTTAGGATGGTGAAAGTGTGACCTTGAGACTCTTGCGTTGGCCGATAATCATCAAGTGGTTTTTCGGGACCATTGTGTGCTCAAATCGTATCTAAGGTTGTTGTGGGCCCCCGACTCTATGTCTTATGCAATCCCTTAGCTTGTGTGGTGAGTAATTGAATTGCAATTCCAGGTCCCGAGCCATTGGGCTAGAACTTGCCCTGAATATTTGTTGAGGCAAAATCCTAGGTGAATTTTGACTTAAGACATGATTATAGGCTCTCCTTGATCCAAATGATAGTTTGAACAATTCCATAGCCTACCAATGATAAGATCCCTAGTTAAACCTTTTGAGCCTTAGACCTTTTTCTTTCAAGAACCATGATACAAGCCTATACCATTTCTAAAAGATACCCTATCTTGGCACCCAATCTTTCCTTTAGCACATGGCAAAAGTATAAGTTTGGGGGGAGAGACGAGGATTGCAATAAAGTGGTAAAAAGGGACAAAAATGAATAAAAGGAAAGGCAATGAAAAAGAAAGAAAAGCAAAAAAGACAAAAAGAATGTTCAATGTGAAAAAGAATAAAAAGGGATTCAAGAAAAGCAATGAATGAAAGGCGTGGAAAGTTGAAAAAGGATAAAAGGTTTGAAAAGCACAGGAAAAAATGACATTGTGTCTCTCTAACCCCTTAAAAAGAAGTAAAATGACTCAAAGAGTCAAGTGAATGGATGCCAAATGAATCAAAAGAAGTGTTTAAGGGAAGATGGAACCTATTTAGACCAAAACATTACTTACCCTGTACCAAAAGCCTTCAGAAATTCTCCAGAAAAGCCCTATTTGATCTTGAGTTAAATGAAACCTAATTTAGTGGATACTCACATAAGGGGAAAGCATATGGTAAAAGCCGGACTTGTGACTTTTTCTTGAGAGATATGAGTGAACTCCCATTAATCTCATTTTGCGTCCCGCTATTCTAAAGGTGAGGTTTGTTTAGGGAAAGTTGAGGATGTGTGAGTTTAGGTTCCACAATGAAAAAAAGCAATTGAAAGAGTTCTTTGATGTGTTGATTCAACTCTTGATGCTCTTGTCGCGCTTGATCCATAGTTGTTCAAAGAGTAAATGTTGTTAATGGTTCATTTGTATTGAGGACAATTGTTAGTTCCAATTGATGCTAGTTGAGGTTGCTTTAGGACAGCTGAAAATTTCTTGGATTTTCCCTTAAGGGGTGGGTCTTATTTTGTTTGCTTGAGGACAAGCAAAAGCTTAAGTTTGGGGGGAGTCGATAACTAGGGATTTTGATGCATTTTATACTCCTTCTTTCTTATGCTTCGATCAAATATTCATACAAAATAGTCCTAAAAGGCTCACAAGTTGTGCTTGATTGCAGGTTTGATCAACAAAGTGACAAAATGTCAACGATCGGCTCAAGAGGAGTGAAACTTGCAAAGGTACCAAAAATAGGGCAATCTTATGCAGAACAGGCCCAGTATGGTCGCATACCACTTTGTGCGGTCCGCACTCGGACATTCAGAGAGCTGATTTCCAAGCTTCAAGGCAGTGCAGTTGCACACCATTTTGTGCGGTCCGCAGTGAAGGCAATGCGTCCTGTCACGCCCCAACCTCGGGAGGCACAACCGGCGCTCAATCAAGTGAACCCGACTGAGCAAGCCTAACCGAACACTTTCTGCCCCAACTCAATACGAATACAGAACTCATGCCTTTGATTTATTTAGACGATAATACACGGTGTATACCACATTACTGATTCATTTTATATCATAAAAATTTACCCTGTATAAGCTAGCTTCAAGGATTCTATTAGAGTTACAGCTTAAGGAGTTCACAAGTTTAGGATCACAACGTATACATATAGTGGACTCCCCGAACCCCCGTACATAACCCACACTAGTGTCTTTGGAGCCTCTAAGGATACAACAGATAAGCATGACTATGCCGGCAACAAGGCCCCGGCTATACCTCAAAAGTGAAAAGCTGTAAATGACAAAAGGTGCATCATATAGCCCCATGGAAGAAAAGGGGCTCACCGAGACTTCGAGTAGAGAAATGATCTGCTACACACGGTCGGCATTGTCCGCTATGGAGCCACCTACAATCATAATACGAATGTAGCGCCCCCGGCAAAAGGGACGTCAGTACATTTGAATTGTACTGGTATGTATAACTAAACACCATTTTACTAGAAAGAACTATCAAATAAATACTAGCAATTAATACGGGCAAATCAAGAAGCAATTCATATAATCTTTCATACAATTTCCACAACATAGATTTGGGCATATCTATCACATGTTCACCACTGTCCTCAATACCACCGCTATCTTGAGCGGAGTCCGGTCATGACCCGACCGGCTAGGTCATCTCATTGGAGGCATTACTCTCAATCAATAATTCATTTCCCTCATCCGGAATTCAATATCCGCACATTACCACCATGTGTGCGTCATGGTGTCCGATCACGACCCGATCGGCTAGGTTGCCTTACCTAGGCATTACCCTTTTTCTCTTATTAGACATCACATCCGAATCTTCATTACACATATCATATCAATTTCCTTGGCACTCAGGGCCACCATTGTCCCATCGTCTTCCATTTTATATATATATTCGCATTGCAAGTTTGTGATCATAGGAATATACTAAGAACAATTCAAGTTGCCATCACAAGAAGGTGAACACATATCTAGCATAAATAACTCTCCACTACGATATTGGCCTATAGCCCAAGCATTTCAACACACAATTATATTTTCTTATCTTTCTCCAATTATCAAGAATGGTATGTTACACAAATTGAGGCACATCCGTCATGTAAACATGTAGATAATTGCAAATCAATTAACACACAGCAACAATCAATATATTCACTAATACGACCTTACCACACGTTCATAAGCACCAACGGAGCTCGATTTATAATAGAAGGGGNATCTATTGAGTAAGAATTACAAATTAAATCGAGAATTAGAGACGAAACTGAAGTTCTAGCTTGGTTCGAGCATATCATCAAACACTAATTGTGATCTTAGCCCCTTTTTGTGAGGAATTTCTATCATTTTATACCCCCAACTGCCTTCTTTTTAGTTTTCTACCTTCCAATATCCTATGGTTTGACATGCATGTAGAGAACATCATTCTTATATTCTTAAATTACTTTTCTACTGGCCCCATGTATCTAAGTGTAGAAATAGGAGCTACGGTTATGAATCTTACCTCTTGGGAATAAACATTTAGGTGTCTTCACTTGATCTTCTTCAATGATTTAGCAAGGATCAAGGAGAATTTGATGGATGACACTTTCCCCTTTGAAACCCTCTCTCTCTCTCTCTAAAAATCTCAGAAAACATGCTTAAAATGAGTTATAATGTCGATTATATCAATAGGGAGGTCGGGTTAAAAATTTGAAAATTGGAGCCACGAGTCAAATATGCGGTCGCATTTGCGATAGTAGAGTAAACATGCGGTATGCATAATGGACCACAAAATGCTCCCCAAAAACTAAACATTCTGACTCAGTCTGCGGTCCGCATTAATGTTCTGTGGTCGCAAAGTGCACCACAGAACTGACCCTCGCAAAATTCAAAGGAAAATATGCGACGACTATGCGGTCCGCATTTTGATTATGCGACCGCATTTCGACCGCATAACAGACTTCAATTTTAACCAACATTCTGCCTCACTCTGCGGCGGGTATGCGGCCCGCATTTCGATTATGTGACCGTATTTCTTGCATTTTTCTGGAAACTTATTTTCGACTTTTTAATGCATTATTTACTATAAAAAGGTTCGTGTCGTGGCGAGCTTATATTCATGAATTGTTAACACAAGCTCCTAACTTGGCACCACGGAATTCGGGTTTTTGACTAGGGATTTCACGGGGCCTTACATGGCCGCAGTCCATTCACCGCTGTCCGCGGTGCCAAGATTCAGAGAGATCAATTTTTATAGTTTTGAGCCAAAGCCCCGGTGCGGACCGCGGTCCATTTTGTGCGGTCCGCACTAACCCCGCAGGAGCAATTTTATCTAGATTTTTCAGCTTAGTATAAATATATTCTTTTCCATTTTTTTAGGGCATCAAACGTTGTAATACAGTAGCTACGCTCGTGAGAATACTTTTCTTAGCCATTTTGGGCACTTTTACTTAGTTTTAATCATTGAATTTTTGTATTTACTTTAGTAATTAATTAATGTCTTTATCTTTATCTATTTCTCTGATTTTCTCTTCAAGCATGAGTAGCTAGACCCATTAGCTAGGGTTGTGGCTCAACCTAGTATGGGTAATTGATGGGTGTTGTAGTTTAAGGTTAGATTGACTATGGGTGTTTGTTATTTGGGTCAATTTTATGGTTTAATTTATGAATTAGTGGTTGCAAACACTAGTTTGTGCTAAGTTGACTTGGGTTCTTCTTGAGAAAGAGAGACTAAGTCTCCAAAATTGACTCAACAAGTAATTGGGATGGACTCAAGAGATTTGATAGTCCCAATTAAAGGGTTAAACATCGAAAGAGTAATACCTGACTTGAACCCTAGTTGCTCGGACAAATATGCATACCCAACTGGTCTTGAGAAAATCAATTGGGCAAAATCACTCTTTCTACCGAGAGGTTTAGAGTGGATAGTATCGAGCAATGGTTATAACATATTCCCAATCATGTCAATCATGCCTTGGATGAAAGTACACGTTAATTGGCCACCTAGGTGAAAGTCACGACCCTAGGGCCCTTTAAACCATTAGATACAACTTGTAGCAATTTACTCTTAGTTTAATTTAGTTGCAATTATAATTTATAGTTTGATCATAGTAGAATATAAAGAAAAACCAAATATGAATAGAAGTGATATTTGGAACAAATACGCAATTCCAACCTAAATAGATACTCGACTCCAATTCTAGCTCTCTGTGGATATCGATTCCGACCCAAAATTGGGTAAAAGCTATTGCAACCCTCTCTTGCTACTTAATAATAGTGCGGTTGGAAGCAATCGGTGGGTTTTGGTGAAACTAGCATTCTTTTTGAGAGACAGGAGCATGAAGATGAAGCTATTGGGATTGTAAGAAGTTTAAATGAAATCATAGCCCAGGCTGAAGTTTCACCAGAAGAAAGAACATGTGATGGAATAGGTTCTTCTATCCAGGGCAACCTGACAGGGGAAGCTGAACAAAGAGGAACCAAATCTAATACCTCAATAGAACCTGTACATGAGCCAATTCCTCAGAAACAAAACATTGGAGAAACATCAAGAGGAAACCAGTTGGTTGTGAAACCTTACAAGTACCAAAGTTCTCTTCCCATTGAGAAAATAATTACTGGTCCAACCTCTAGAATTAAAACTAGATCTTCATTAAAGAATCTTTGTGCTTTTGATGCTTTCTCATTTCTTATTGAACCTAAAAATGTTGCTGAGGCTTTGCAGGATGTAGAGTGGGTAAATGCAATGCAAGATGAACTCAACTAGTTTGAAAGGAGTCAAGTTTGGCATCTGGTTCGAAAACCCAAGGACAGATTAGTAATTGGCACAATTGGGTCTTCAAAAACAAATTTGATAAAGATGGAACTATTACAAGGAAGAAGGCAAGATTGGTGGTTCAAGTATATAACCAAGAGGAGGGTATAGACTATGATGAGACCTTTGCTCTAGTTACAAGGTTGGAAGCAATAAGACTCCTCATAACCTTTGTTGCATACATGGAATTTACTCTTCACCAGATGGACGTCAAGAGTGTCTTCCTCAATGGCTACTTAAAGGAAGAAGTGTTTGCCAAGCAACCTCCAGGGTTTGAAAGCAAGGAGTGTCCTGATCATGTATATAGACTTGATAAGGCACTCTATGGACTCAATTAGGCTCCCAGAGCATGGTACGAACGACTATCAAAATTTATGCTTGAACATGGCTACAAGAGAGGTAAAATCGATAACACTCTATTCTTGAGGGAAAAGGGTAAAGATCTTCTAGTATTACAGATATATGTTGATGACACAATTTTTGGAGCAACTACTGAAAAACTAAGTAAGGAATTTGCTAAACTAATGGGGAGTGCATTTTAAATGAGTATAATGGGTGAGCTTAATTTCTTTTTAGGTTAAAAATTAAACAAAACTCAAATGGAACTATGATCCATTAGCAGAAATATGTAAAAGAGTTGCTTAAGAAGTTTAAAATGGAAGAATCAAAGGAAATCGATACTCCTACTACAACAACGACAAAATTGGACATAGACGAACCTGGTTCATCTGTTGATCAGAAGTTGTATAGGGGAATGATTAATTCACTTTTGTATCTTACTGCTAGACCTGACATTGTCTTCAGTATAGGGCTTTGTGCTTGATTTCAAGCAAATACAAAAGAATCACATTTGACAGTTGTCAAGAGAATATTGAGATACTTGAAAAGCACCATTGACCTTTGCCTTTGGTATCCAAAAGGTAGTAATTTTAACCTAGTAGGATATGCTGACACTAACTATGCAGGTTTCCTTGTAGACAGGAAGAGCATCTCAGGTATGGCACACTTTCTTGGTTCATTTCTTGTGTCATGGGCTACTAAAAAGCAAAATTCAGTAGCCTTATCTACTGCTGAAGCTGAGTATGTTGATGTTGCTTCATGTTGTGCTCAATTGCTGTGGATCTAACATCAATTAATGGATTTTGGAATTGATGTTGGTTGCATCCCTATTTTTTGTGATAACACTAGTGCTATTAATATGACAAAGAACCTGGTTCATCATAAGAGAACTAAGCACATAGATGTTAGGAACTATTTTTTAAGGGACAACTATGACAAAGGCTTGATTACTGTAGAGTTCTGTGCTACTGATAAGCAGATGTCACGACCCGAATTTCTCACCCTCGGGAGTCGTGACGCCACCTACTAATAGGAGCTAGGAAAGACAACTCTTATTTACCTTTTTCATTTTCAGGATTCTTCTTTTAACAATTTAACAATAATAATAATATAAATACAGCGGAATAATTTAAATGAGCGGAAGACTTAAGTTAATTAGACTAAATTAAATGCGGAAACTCAACATAATCCTCTACCCAAGAACTGGTGTCACATTACTCACGAACTACTAAGAATACTAAACACAACCGTTTGAAAGGAATATAAAACTGTTTGTCTCGAGTACACGAGATAACAGACTAAAAATAAAGATAGAGGAGACACCGGTCCTGCGGACGCCTGCAAGGCAACCTCAGTGTCTCGCTGGTCGAAATTCTAACACCCGCGCTACTGCTGCTGCAGTCCGAAACCTGTATCTATGCAAAAGAGCACAGAGTGTAGTATCAGCACAACCGACCCCATGTGCTGGTAAGTGCCTAGCCTAACCCCGGCGAAGTAGTGACGAGGCTAGGACCAGACTCCAGATAAACCTGTGTAGATATATATATACAAGTACAACGAAGAAACAGAAAGAATAAACAATTTAAGCGGCGGAAGGGGACATGCTTCAGGGACAATAGACAGAAATCAAATATCAAGAATAATAGAGCGTACATCTACAGTTTAGCTTCTAACACAAAATAAAGAGATAAGTAAACTTTCATATTCCACTCATCTTGTTGTAGGCGTGAAACCCGATCCCATTTCTCAAAATCTCGTGTGGTAGGCGTACCACTCGCTCCCATTTCAATATATCATGTGTGGTACACGTACCACTCACTCCCATTTCAATATATCATGTGTGGTAGGCGTACCACTCGCTCCCATTTCAGTATATATATCATGTGTGGTAGGCGTACCACTCGCTCCCATTTCGATATATCATGTGTGGTAGGCGTACCACTCTCTCCCATTTCAATATATCATGTGTGGTAGGCGTACCACTCGCCCCCATTTCAATATATCATGTGTGGTAGACGTACCACTCGCTCCCATTTCAATATAACATGTGTGGTAGGCATACCACTCGCTCCCATTTCATTAAGTCAACAGCTCTTCTAAATATAATTTACTCTAACAAACACAACAATTAATACGAATTCAAAAGACAACGAGTACACAAAAATTATGATTCACTGAGGAAAA